>SNQJ01S0082395.1:35199-68915 GCA_010110895.2 Picea sitchensis
TTATTTAGTTTGTTGAAGGAGTTATTATTTTCATGGCTCTCACTTTGCATTATCAATTTTATGTTGTTTTCATGTTTGATTTTGGTTCTTCCATAAATACTTTTTGAGGGATGTTGAGTTCTTAGCCTCTGGTCTATGAAACAAAACATTCCCATTCTATGCTATAAACCTCAATTATTTAAAAAAAAAAAAAAGGGTAAAGTAATTTGAAAGTGAGTAGGATGGGAATTCAGAAAGCACTTATAGTTTCTTCTATATGTGACATGGAGAAAATATAATACTTTGTTGGTGGTGGAAATGATTGTTATCAAACATAAGAAATCGAAAAATCCATATACTCTAGAAATCATGATATAAATGATGAACGAGAAATTGATGAATGTTTGGATTATTTTATAATGGGTAAGATTTAAAATCCTAGGGGCCTAACTCATCTCTTCACTAACATATGTCATTCTCATAGACTAAGATGTATATCTGATCCGAGATCTTTTCGCCATGTGACTTATTAAATAATTGTATTAAATGAGCATAAACTAAAGTACACCATAAAGAAGGAAAATCTCAAAAGGAAAGAGACATAAGCATGAAATATGAACAAAAAAACTTGATAACGGAGTTCGTCCCTAGTGGACTACATCTCCGAGTCCTGCTCTCAAATGGGTAGGTATTTTTATTAAATCCACAAAAGAATTGGGAAAAATACATACGTATACCTCATTCTGGACTTAATATATAGAAGATTTGCTAAGATAAGAAAAATAGCATCACCATTGCGTTCGTGGCATTGAATTACCTAAAAATGACTATCTTCACGCCCCGATCCGAGTTCCACACTTTCAAGCCCAAAAGACACCTGTTGACGGGCGAAAATGAACGCTCGCCAACTAGAAGAGTGGATCCGGTCCGGGGTTGTCTAAATAACCCAAGCCATTTGGGATGATCCACCCTGACGGGTTTAGTGGCTCCATTGGCCGATCTAAGTCCTATGAAAACGAAAGAAAACTACACTAAGGAACTAATCTAAAGAAAACAAAAAAATAAAGCAAACTAATAAACAAATCTGAACTAAATATATACAATCTATTATCTATGCTATATAGCAATAATTCTATAAAATTAAATGTTCAATTATCAACAAAGTTAGATCCAATTACAAATTTACAATATTTACAGATTACAGATTTAAATGAACACCTGCAAAAATCATTTGTAAATTGTCCTAAGACAACAAAACTATTGTTTTTTTTATTTTTATAATTTTATGAGAAAGAAATAAACTGAAAACTATCTAAGATAAGCAACTAAGAACCTAAAAACTATATATATCTATCTTAAACTACTTAAATAACACTAATAAATTAACTATGAAATAACAAATAGAAAACTAACCTGAAGTAACGCTTCAAGTTTGTCCTGTATGCAATAGTTGATTTAACGGTTTGGTGGGAGAAAACCTGCACCAGATTCTCCACAAACTTCTCGTAAACAGGAAGCAGTTGTGCTCTTTAATTCATTAAATTTGAAGCAAGGTAATTGTTGTACTTTAAAATAAGAGAGATCAGATATGGACGACACATAAACCAAATCACATCATCCTGCAACAAATTACGATAGCTAAAGTAGTCAATAATTAATTGCAAACTGATATGAAGAAAACTTGAAATAAAAGTTTGATATATTGAAAGCTAAAGCTGTTACAAGACATCAACTTTCATCCCAGTCTGAATTATTATAAATCCATAGTCTGGTTCTCCCAACCATGATGATGATGGGTCCATTACAAAAAATAACAAGTATTTAAAGACCACAGGGTAAAACATCCCTGTGGGAATTATCAAAAACAATTTACAAAAAATCTGAGGATAATCTCCCAAGTCTCTATTCCTGACTAAAGCTAACAACCTATAACAAAACTATATCATGAAAGCATCTCCTAAACTGCCAGCATATCCCATTGGTCATTGGAATTCGTATGCACCTGAAAGTGGACAAGAATAGACAAGTTTAGGTGATATTTTATTGATAAAATTGACAAAAAAATCTATTTTTTTAAGACTATCTACATAATCTTGCGATTTTGTAGTTGGTCTAATTTGAAAACAGAATCGTTTTACGAATCAAATAGATTACATTGTATTTGTCAAACCAATCTTTAATATTGATGCATTGCATACATAAAAGACCATGCTAATTCAAGCATACAAAATCATCTCAGAATCAAACCATAAGAAATAAATTGAACCAACTCAGTGCCGTCATAATCCAGAAACAACAAAATCGTATCAATCCAAATCATAGTTGTGTCTGATTTTAGCAAATAAATCTCCTGTACAGGTCTAATGCAATCAAAGCGAAAATATTCATTCAAAACAAAACAAAATCGTTTTTGGTAAATTGAAGTCAACAGGATTGTTTTTTGTCTATTAAAAGCAAACAGAACTAATCAAAAGCAAACCCGATCGAAAACAAATCAATCTTTTAAACTAACTCGAGAATCATAAAATCGCATTAACCAAATCATAGCTGCGTCCAAGTTTAGCAATCAAATCTTTTGTACATGAGTCATAACGAAATCGAAAGTAACAGAATCATTTTGAATCTATCAAAACGAATAGAGCTAATTGAAAGCAAATCCAAGCGGTTATATTAATTTAAACCAACTCATAGAACAAAATAAATATGGAAATACATACCTGGGCAGTAAGAAAACAAGTCGGTCATGATAATTTTGAATTTACAAAGGTCGTTGTTGCTTCGACGTTTCTGAAGACAATTGAACCGATGGTTTTTTGTTTCTTCTCGTTGGCCTGTAGCCTGTCATTCTCCTTTGACAAGACTGTTACCCGTTCCTCTAATGATTTGATCTTTGATTGCAACAGGGGAACGTCGGTGTAATAATGTTCTAGCCAAGCATTACATTGGGTACATGGTGATTGATCGGGCTTTGGCATCACAGGAAAGGGTTTGTTCAAATTACTAGGGGGTTCCTTGTGCAGCTTGATTCCTGGGTAGTTTGGGTCGTTTTTGAGGCACGGAGGTAAGTTATAGACATAGTTGTATGGTTCCTTAGAGCAGAGGCCATGAGAATAGGGGTATTCCTCAGCTAGGAAACACTCGACTTCCAAGTCTGAATCCTCACTCAGGACGATGGGCTTTTGGTTGACGTTCTGTTTAGGCTTGTTCCAGGAAAATCTCGATATCAATCGGGCATTTTTCTTTCCCTTACTGTTGACAATAGTATCACCCTTGACTTTCTTCCTTCCAGGTTTTTTGACAGCCTTAATATCATCTTTAGCACATGGGTTGGCCATGGCATCGGGTAGGTCCAAGTTGGGGCAATCTGAGGGTTTAACAGGGGGTAGAAGGATATGAAGTGGCATGACCAGTCCAACAAATGTTTGAGTAACCACAACTTTGTCCACTTGGATAGACTCGGAAATGGAAAAGCCATTCCTAGATAGGAAGGCTTGCCAATAGTCCCCACTAAGGTTCAAATGGTGGACGATAATAACTTTGATCAAGCCATGATGGAAAAGGCTGCTATCATCCTTCTCACGCTAGAATCTTTTAGACATCAAGTACAGACTACGCAAGAGATAATGTGGCATGTTCAGAGGATAGCCTATAAAATTCATCAATAACCGAAGATGATACAAAATTACCAAGACATAACAACCTCCGCAGGTCACAAACTATTTAATAATTGCCAAAAGATCGTGCCACCTAGGTTTGAGGGTGTTGAGAGGCATACCTCTATCACAGGAAACAATTTTTCTTGATGTGAATAAGAGCGGCCACGACACCTCGTCGACTTTGGAATTTTTTAACCACCTTTGCCCTGTGGTTGCTAAGCCTGTAGCCGAGCTTAGGAATTCTTCATTTAGCTCGAGTTGTATGTCTCCCACCTTAGCCCTGCATCCGTCGAAGGTGAGGGCAAATTGTTGGGCAACCGAAATGTTGAAACCCTCAAACCTTTGGATAAACACCAGCCAACCACCATCTTCCAAATCCTTACGAGCATTGCTGAACAACAGGAGTGCTTGGCTACCATTTGGCTCTATGCGCACCACATGTGCCATAGACGGGAGTGCACAGTGAGTCGGGTGAACCGTCGAGGGTTTGAACAGGGTATACGCTAGATAGAATAACTCATAGACCTCCCCGAAAATCAATAGAGGTGACCCAGGATAGGGGGAAGGCATTAATGCCCGAATGTACGAGGGTGGTAGAACTAGTTCAACCATGAAAAATAGTCATATCCAAAGTAAAACTGACGACACATATAGCGATTCAAATCACATGATAAAAACAATTCCACTCAAACAATTAATGAAATCTATGGTAAGTCGACCCAAAATTCCCATAAGCATAGCGTTTGCATAGTTTTATAATCAAAACAATGATTCGAAATCAACACCAAGGGTTCGATTATAATATATGTTGTATGAACTGACCGTGCCAAGGGTCTAACCACAATGTCAATATGTTTTCATGAAACCAATGTGCCAAGGAAATCTATGAAAGACTATAGAACATCAAACCACCAATGTATTAAGGAATCAATGACAGTCACTATAATATCATCACAATCTTAAAAAAAATAATGCCATATTAACAACAAAAAGATGCCAGATGAGTAAAGGATCTTGGAGTCTTGCCAACTGTATAATTATAATTAAATTGGAAACGCAATGAACATATAGACAAGATTGATCAAAACAATCCAGTGACGTTTTTAATATGACTTCGAAATCAAAGTTTTCAGGCTTGCAGTCGTGAAAACAAGAACAAAGGCAAGTGTGCAAATGCGCGATATAACAGTGTTATTTTATTCAAAGATTGCGACGAAAATCAAGAGTTGCAAAACACTAGTGTAGGAAGCTTATAAGGATAGGATAAAAATGCGAATTGGCTGCCAACAATGGCGACACACTGGTAGAAGCAGTTATCTCTACCAAAAGAGCAAATTGAGATTATGATAATGAGAAAATTCTAACTCAAAAACAACACCCATAAAATCATTTAAACATCATCATTAATCACATATTCCAGCAATGCTTAAAGGATGAAAACTGATAACAATCTTAAGACAAGCGAGCCACGATATTAAAGATAAAATCCCCAATATTGTTGACAGAGCCACTACTTCCAGCAGGCATCCATAGCCTCAACAGGGTTGCCATTTAACCCACTCTGATATCCGTATCCTGCCAAGAAGTTCCAGATCAGAATAAAGGGTGTTTTAAGGTCAAGTTATCTTATATTTGAAAATTTTCATATACCCGACATTGCTTCGTTGCCAGCAGGCCTATTCAGTACCCCGACGAAGTTGTCTTGGCGCCATGCATGCATTTAACCGCTACCAGCAGACCTGTTCAGCATCCCGGTGGGTTTACAAGCACTTCCCACAGCTCTTTTAATGATTTAATTTTTTAAAGATATATGATTGAGCGGGGTGACGCTGAAAATTATGATATTTTAACATATTTTTTTACAGACCTCAACATAATTTTTTAGGACTATCCTTCATTCAGATCCAGAGATGATTTATTTACAAAACCAACCTTCTAAGGCAGGGAGACATCTTCTGAGTCGTTCCCTTAAGGAACAGGGACAACGTAAGAAGATAATAGATGATCGTGACAGGCTTTACTCACAGATCGAAATCAGTTAACTTCTTTCAAACAACAGTTTTTTCCAACACAGATGTAAATTCCAGAAGTATATAATTCATGTTTACACAATTTCTCAGCAGTCACTTCAGTGAAAGAATTTTCTATTTTCTTTGTCTGAACAGTTCATAAATTCAGGTATGTGTATTTCCAACAGCAAAAACTGATAAGCGCAAAGGAAAAATCAAAACCAAAACAGCAAAATAAAAGCAAACAAAAAAAATATGTACATAGTATACAAAGAGTTGTCATCAGTGGAAATATCTTTTCAGAGCTTGGCCATTCACCGGATAGGCGTCAGGCTATCCCTCTAGACTCTACAATCAGAAAGAGCTGGGACCCAGTTTCTCAGCAATTAAAAATGGTCCAAGCCATAAGTTATGAAATTTTGTGTGCTCTCCCTTTCCCTCATGAGGTTTGTCCCACTTCAAAACAAGGTCACCTACTTCGAAATTCCTATTAGAGGCAGAGTTGGCATCAAACCATCTTTTGACCACTAGCTGATGCTGATCTAACTTACGTTTAGCTTGAGCTCTTACCTCTTCTAGTTTCATTAAAGCGTTAATTTGGTTTTCCAAAGGGGGACAACCTTCTTCTTGTATTTTCTGCGATAGTTGTAGTGAGGGAAGAAGAATGTGTGGTGGTAGAATTGCTTCTCTGCCATAGACGAGAAAGAAGGGAGAGTTACCTACAACAGTTTTGGGTGTCACTCTATCAGCCCAGATTGCGTTTAACAACGCATTATGCCAGTTTTTGTGATTCTCAGATACTGCTCTCTTGATAATTTTAATTAGATTCTTATTTGTTGATTCTACCAATCCATTGCCTTGGGGGTAATAGCTGGCAGAATACTTCAATTTAATTCCCTTTTCTAGAGCGAATTCGCTCATCTCAAGAGAAGAAAAATAAGAAGCGTTATCGACTAAACAGTTAGGGATACCAAAATGAGTAATAATATTTGAATTTAGAAAGGTGATTACCTGACTGGTATTGACTGTTCTTAACGTGGTAGCTTCAGACCACCTGGTGAAGTAATCTGTGGCTATTAAGATAAAATTATGTTGTTGTGAGGATGGAGGATTGATTGGACCTATAATATCAAGGCCCCACTGCTGAAAAGGGGAGTCTACTGAAACGGGTTGCAAAGGAAAGGCTAGTTTCTGTAACCGCCCTGATGCTTTTTGACAAATAATACACTTGCGGCACAAGGCATGGGCATATCTAAAAAGTGTGGGCCAATAATAACCGGATCTCAAGATTTTATGGGCAGTGGTGTCACCACCAAAATGCCCACCAGCTTCTCCTACATGCAGCTCTAGCAAGACTTTTTCTGCTTCGTCTTTCTCAAGACAACGCATTAGTACGCCATCAAAATTTTGACGAAACAAAATACCATTAACTAAATGAAAGGAGGCAAAATTTAATCTTAACTCTCTTATCTTAATGGGATCCAGGTGACGCGGGGCTGACCCATGTTCAAGACATAATTTTATATCGTCATACCATGGACTGACAGAGTTTTGTGCACAACAGATTGCATTTTGATTGTGCTGTCCTAGGTTTGATATATCGTTCTCTTCTTGTTGTCATGCTGCTGAATTAGCAACTAACTTGCATAACCCTTGGCCTCTCACTATCTGAGTTGGGGTAATTTCTATGTCGTACTCCTGTAAGGAGGTAACCTAGTTTGCCCTTTTTTCACCTAACTCTTTTTGCACTAAAAGGTTTCTGACGGTTGGGTAAGGGACAATAACTTTTGTCCTAGATTTCAAAAGATAAGACCGGAAGTTATTGACTAATTTGAAAACAACATAGGCTTGTTGATCTACTACTGGGTAATTAAGTTTTGCACCTTTGAAAGAAAATCTCATAAAGGCAATGGGTACTTCATTTTTTTCGGTGTTCTTTTGAGTTAGGACGGCAGCGTAGGAGCGGTCAGAAGCAAAAGTGTAAAGCGTGAAGTCTTGCGAAAAGTCGGGGCTCATGAGAGAGGGAGTGTCTATTATGGCCTTTTTTATTGCATTAAATACTTGATTCTCTAAGGGTCCCCAATGATATTTTGTGTCTTTCTTAATTAGGTTCTGTAAAGGTCTGACCATTTCAGAGAAATTGGGGACGAATCTCCTGACAAAGTTTATCTAGCCTAAGAAAGACTGCATAGACTTTTTGGACGAGGGAGGGGGAAGTTTCGAGATGACTTGTGTCCTTTCCGGGTCGATAATCATCCCTTTTCTTGACACAATGAATCCTAAGAGTTTACCTTATTCTACTGCGAAAATGGATTTTTTAGGATTTAAAGAAATGTCGTATTTACGACATCGCTGCAGAACGACTCTCAAATGAGCTAGATGATCGGTTTTGTTTTTTGAAAATACAGTAACATCATCTAAGTAAACTACAACGGAATGATTGATTAAGCCTTGAAAAGTGATGTCCATCACTCTCTGGAAAGTGGCACCGACATTAATCAATCCAAAGGGCATTTTCCTGTAAGCGTAGGTGCCCCATGGGGTGCGGAAGGTAGTTTTAAGTTGGTATGGAGGAGACATCAGGACTCGGTTGTACCCCGAGAAACCATCCAATAAGGATAGCCTCTCAGAACTAGATACCTGTTGAAGGATCTATTCCATGGGTGGGACAGGGTAGTTATCTTTATCAGACACTCTATTAAGGTTTCGAAAATCGACGCATAGTCTAATTTCCCCACCTTTCTTCCAGACAGGGACAAGGTTAGAAGCCCATTGAGTGTACCTAACAGGGAAAATTATCTTAGCATTTAGGAGTTTATTCAATTCTTTTTTAACGGTCGGTTCGAGCTTAGGGTGCATTTTTCTCAGTTTTTGTTGAAAGGGTAAGGTTTGGGGCTTCATAGGAATGACGTGTTGTATGATATTAGGATCAAAATTTTTAAGGTCATCATACGTCCATGCAAAAATGTCTTTAAATTCTGTAAACAATTTAATAAATGCAACTTTTTCTTGTTGAGAACAACCCAAGCCTAAATTAATGCACTGTGGATTGTCATTAGTTCCTAAGTTTACTTTTTCATATGATAACAAGGAACTATTGGTTTTACAGTTGACTGATTTTTTGAATTTATCTTGAAGATCGTAAAATTTCTCTAATCTAACTACAGATTTAGGGATCGAATTTACCATGTCCGATGAATATTCAGGAGTTCTCGGATCTGGTATTACCGTGAAATCGTGCAAATTGTCGTCGTGAGTACATTCGTCAATCACCGCGCCTTGAAAAGTTTCTTCCATATGTAGGAAGCTAATAATCTGCTGATCGTCGTCGAAGACTCTCCAGTTCGTGATGTTGTCGGGAACGGATGGTCTGAACAACAATTCGACGGAGAATGCATCCGGGGACAGGCCTTCTGCAGGAAAGAGTTTGGAAGCTACGTTAGCTAATAGATCAGCTTCAGCATTATTCGATCTAGGAATATAATTTATATTGAAAGCAAAAAATTTATTCATTAAATTCCATACCTCGGATTGGTAGCTTTTAAGATGCGGAGACAGACAGTGGATAGAATCTCTTACCTGTCTAACCACGATTTTGGAATCGCCAAAGACAGTCAAGTTTTGAATGTTCATGTCTAAATCTTTTCTAAGGCCCTGCAGTAAAGCCTCATATTCTGCTATATTATTAGTACATTCAAATTCTAGCCTACATGCAATCAAGGTTTTGTTACCTGAGGGATCAATAATAACGTAGCCTGCACCAGCTCCTTCTTTGGACTTTGACCCCTCAAAGTAAAGAGACCAAATTTGATTTTTATCGGGTGCATGAGACCATGGTGTAGAAGCTGTTGGCTACACATATGCTACAATCTCAGATTGTTGTTCTGAGTTAATGATAGCTGAAGTCTCGGCCATGAAATTTCCGAAGAAGGTATCCATTCCTTGTATTTCAGGTGAATCAACAGAAGGTGTAAATGGTTCGTTGGGATCGTTCAAATCTGTGACCGTGAGCTTTAGGTAACGTTCGCAATTTACTTTGATTTTGTTGGGCTTGCCGTTTTCTGGAAGCCACAGGTGAGACCAATCTGTCGCGAAATAGCCATGTAGTTTCTCCGACCAGTCCCTTCTTAAAAACAAACCATATACTTCTGGAATATCCACAACAATAAGATCAATGACTTGATAAACTTTGGGGTTAGACGATAATCTTATAAGCACATTTCTTAATTCGCCTATGACCTTAACACTAGTTCGATCAAGCTGTATGATTTTTAAAGTGGATGGTTCAACTTCAGCATTAATCTTCTGACACACAGACCATGTCATCACATTGGATGACGCTCCTGAGTCTACCATACAATTGTGCACGTTTCTATTAAAGATTTCGAAAGTTAACAAAAACGGAGGTACATTCCTACGAGTAGTAAGTGTGGAAGCTTGTGGTTTTTTACTCGCAGTCTCTAAAGATAATTTATCTACATTATTTACATTATTTACAGGAAGGCTTACTTTATCGAGAGGATCAAGATTATTCTTGGCGGAAGTCTTCTGAGGAGCTTTGTTCTGAACAACCTTGTTTGAATTACCATTTTTGCTATTCTCTGCGATGTTCTGTAACATTTTTTGTAGCAGAAATGGAAACTTTAATAACTCATAAACAGAAATGTTATCCCTTAAATTTTTAATATCTTCAACTAAATCATAATCTAAGTTGGGGTTTACATGACTCTGTTTAGTCTCAGCTGGTTAGATTGCTTTGGGGGAAAAGTCGTTGTGTTTTTGGAAGAAGGTTTGTTTGCTGCCTTACTCCTAGTATTATAGGGATGTACTGTCTCGAAGTTAGCATGAAAAATACTATCCGAGAAGTGTCCAAAAATGTTCGGAGAAGATTTCTCTTCTTCTTGAACTGTCTCTTGTTCAACAACCTCCTCAAGAATCTCAGGAGGCATTAGGTTATCCTGGACTTCTAGAATGGTTTGAAGGGTGAATTGCAAGCTTTCTAGATTTAGGCCCTCGGTATTTCGATTAGGTCGGTTGGTGGGAAAAGGCTTCCTGAATGGGAGTTTGTAAGGCCCTTTTCTCAAAGAAGCTTCTTCAACTGTCTTTTTCAAATCTATAACTTGATTTGACAGTTTTTGAATGACTTTTGTCAAGTTTTCTAAATCAGAGCTTTCAGGTTGTGTTTTGTTTTGATAAGGTCTAGGGAGGATCTCGATCTTCTTTTTGGAAGAGGTACTAGTCTCTATTTCGTTGCTAATAGCGTCTTTTAAACTAAGGATGTCTTTTTCAATATGGCTGGCTTCTTCAAAGGCCTCTAACAACATGGCTTTTTTAGATCGTTTAACCCAAATGGATATACTTTGATGCAAGGCTTTCGTATAGTATGCTATGATAAGATTCTCAATAGGCATGGAATCCGTAGGGATTCAGTTCTTTAGTGTTAAGAATCTTTGATTAAAGTCTTTAATTTTTTCTTTTGGGTTCCTTCTTAAACTAGAAAGCTCCATGACTAGAACTTCTGGGGACTTACCGTCTCCGAATTTTTCCAGAAAGCAGGATTCGAACTTTTCCCAAGACACGATGGTATGGGGTTGTTGGGAAAAATACCAGTTAGAGGCATTTCCCTCGAAAGTGTAGGGGAACAACATACAGACTACGTCTTCGTGCTCAACATTACAGAGTCTAATGGCTAACATAAACTTTTTAATGTGATCTTCAGTGATCTGTTTAGAGTCGGGGTCAAACTTGGGAAGCCACTTCTCCGGATGTTTGGGTAAGGGATGTTGAGGCCCGGGTATGGCTACAACATCCTGGTCGAGCCAAGTTGTAGCAGGATTGTTCTGGTTGGCCATTGGTGTAGGTGGTGTGGAAGGCTGAGAAGGGGAACTGCCTTCGTCAGAAGAGTCTTCTCCAGAAGAAGAAGGAGATGATGGAGGTGGTGAGGGTGGTATTCCAGATCCTCCTGCGCAGGATTGAGGATTGGATATGTAGGGTTTAAAGTGAGGTTAGTGCCTCCAAGATGTTCTTTGACCTTGGAGAATTCTAAGGGTTGGTCCAAAGGCTGATTTGGTTGCCTTAAAAGGGCGAAGGCACTATGTGTTCTCAAAAGAGATTGGCGAACAATTTCTTGAACATCACCACTTGTTGGATTCAGGGTTGTTGGTTCAACTGTGATCCGTAGATCATCCTTTGATGTGGTTGTTGTTTGAGGGGGAATGTTTTCATTTGAATAACTTCTTGTCACTATAGGTGAGCGGTTAGGTGGTGGAGGATTCTTACGACTGCCTCGTGCCATTAATAAATTTCAGGCCCTCCTTCTAGCGCCATTTATTGACGGGCAAAAATGAACGCTCACCAACTGGAAGAGTGGATCCGGTCCGGGGTTGTCTAAATAACCCAAGCCGTTTGGGATGATCCACCCTGATGGGTTTAGCGGCTCCATTGGCCAATCTAAGTCCTATCAAAACGAAAGAAAACTACACTAAGGAACTAATCTAAAGAAAAAAAAAATAAAGCAAACTAATAAACAAATATGAACTAAATATATATGATCTATTATCTATGCTATATAGCAATAATTCTATAAAATTAAATGTTCAATTATAAACAGAGTTAGATCCAATTACAAATATACAATATTTACAGATTACAGATTTAAATGAAAACCTGCAAAAATCATTTGTAAACTGTCCTAAGACAACAAAACTATTGTTTTTTTATTTTTATAATTTTATGAGAAAGAAATAAACTGAAAACTATCTAAGCTAAGCAACTAAGAATCTAAACTATATATATATATCTATCTTAAACTACTTAAATAACACTAATAAATTAACTATCAAATAACAAATAGAAAACTAACCTGAAGTAACGCTTCAAGTTTGTCCTGTATGCAATAGTTGATTTAGCGGTTTGGTCGGAGAAAACCCGCACCAAATTCTCCACAAACTTCTCGTAAACAGGAAGCAGTTGTGCTCTTTAATTCATTAAATTTGAACCAAGGTAATTGTTGTACATTAAAATAAGAGAGATCAGATATGGACGACACATAAACCAAATCACATCATCCTGCAACGAATTACGATAGCTAAAGTAGTCGATAATTAATTGCAAACTGATATGAAGAAAACTTGAAATAAAAGTTTAATATATTGAAAGCTAAAGCTGTTACAAGACATCAACTTTCATCCCAGTCTGAATTATTATAAATCCATAGTCTGGTTCTCCCAACCATGATGATGATGGGTCCATTACAAATAATAACAATTATTTAAAGACCACAGGGTAAAACATCCCTGTGGGAATTATCAAAAACAATTTACAAAAAATCTGAGGATAATCTCCTAAGTCTCTACTCCTGACTAAAGCTAACAACCTATAACAAAACTATATCATGAAATCATCTCCTAAACTACCATCATATCTCATTGGTCATTGGAATTCGTATGCACCTGAAAGTGGACAAGAATAGACAAGTTTAGGTGATATTTTATTGATAAAATTGACAAAAAATCTAATTTTTTAAGACTAGCTACAGAATCTTGCGATTCTGTAGCTGGTCTAATTTGAAAACATAATCGTTTTGCGAATCAAATAGATTACATTGTATTTGTCAAACCAATCTTTAATATTGATGCACTGCATACATAAAAGACCATGCTAATTCAAGAATACAAAATCATCTCAGAATCAAACCACAAGAAATAAATTGAACCAACTCAGAGTCGTCATAATCCAAAAACAACAAAATCGTATCAATCCAAATCATAGCTGTGTCTGATTTTAGCAAATAAATCTCCTGTACAGGTTGAATGCAATCAAAGAAAAAATATTCATTCAAAACAAAACAAAATCATTTTTGGTAAATTGAAGTCAACATGATTGTTTTTTGTCTATTAAAAGCAAACAGAACTAATCAAAAGCAAACCCGATCGAAAACACATCAATATTTTAAACTAACTCGAGAATCATAAAATCGCATTAACCAAATCATAGATGCATCCAAGTTTAGCAATCAAATCTTTTGTACATGATTCATAACAAAATCGAAAGTAACATAATCATTTTGAATCTATCAAAACGAACAGAGCTAATTGAAAGCAAATCCAAGCGGTTATATTAATTTAAACCAACTCATAGAACAAAATCAATATGGAAATACATACCTGGGCAGTAAGAAAACAAGTCAGTCATGATAATTTTGAATTTACAAAGGCTGTTGCTGCTTCGACGTTTCTGAAGACAATTGAACCGATGGTTTTTTGTTTCTTCTCGTTGGCCTGTAGCCTATCGTTCTCCTTTGACAGGACTATCACTCGTTCCTCTAACAATTTGATCTTTGATTGAAACAGGGGAACATCGGTGTAATAATTTTCTAGCCAAGCATTACATTGGGTACATGGTGATTGATCGGGCTTTGGCATCACAGGCGAGGGTTTGTTCAAATTACTAGGGGTTTCCTTGTGCAGCTTGATTTTTGGGTAGTTTGGGTCGTTTTTGAGGCACGGAGGTAAGTTAGAGGCATATTCATATGGTTCCTTAGAGAAGAGGCCATGAGAATAGGGGTATTCCTCGACTAGGAAACACTCAACTTCCGAGTCTAAATCCTCACTCAGGACGATGGGCTTTTGGTCGACGTTCTGTTTAGGCTTGTTCCAGGAAAATCTCGATATCAATCGGGAATCTTTCTTTCCCTTACTTTTGACGAGAGTATCACCCTTGACTTTCTTACTTCTAGGTTTTTTGATGGCCTTAATATCATCCTTAGCACACGATTTGGCCATGGCATCGGGTAGGTCCAAGTCGGGGCAATCTGAGGGTTTAACAGGGGGTAGAAGGATATGAAGTGGCACAGCCGGTCCAACCAATGTTTCAGTAACCACAACTTTGTCCACTTGGACAGAATCGAAAATGGAAAAGCCATTCCTATATAGGAAGGCTTGCCAACAGTCCCCACTAAGGTTCAAATGGTGGACAATAATAACTTTGATCAAGCCGTGATGGAAAAGGATGCTATCAGCCTTCTCACGCTTGTATCTTTTAGACATCTTGTACAAACTACGCAAGAGATAATGTGGCATGTTCAGAGGATAGCCTATAAAATTCACCAATAACCGAAGATGATACAAAAATACCAAGCCATAATGACCTTCGTAGGTCACAAAATTTTTAATAATTGCCAAAAGATCATGCCACCTGGGTTTGAGGGTGTTGAGAGGCATACCTCTATCACAGGAAACAATTTTTCTTGATGTGAATAAGAGCGGCCACGACACCTCGTCGACTTTGGAATTTTTGAACCACCTTTTCCCTGTGGCTGCTAAGCCTGTAGCCGATCTTAGGAATTCTTCATTTAGCTCGAGTTGTATGTATCCCACCTTAGCCCTGCATCCGTCGAAGGTGAGGGAAAATTGTTGGGCAACCGAAATGTTGAAACCCTCAAACCTTTGGATAAACACCAGCTAGCCACCATCTTCCAAATCCTTACGAGCATTGTCGAACAGCAGGAGTGCTTGGCTACCATTTCTCTCTATGCGCACCACAGGTGCCATAGATGGGAGCACATAGTGAGCCAGGTGAACCGTCAAGGGTTTTAAAAGGGTATACGCTGGATAGAATAACTCATAGACCTCCCCGAAAATCAACAGAGGTGACCCAGGATAGGGGGAAGGCATTAATGCCCGAATGTGCGAGGGTGGTGGAACTAGTTCAACCATGCAAAATAGTCATATCCAAAGTACAACCGATGGCGCATATAGCGATTCAAATCACATGTTAAAAACAATTCCACTCAAACAATAATGAAATCTATGGTAAGTCGACCCAAAATTCGCATAAGCATAGCATTTGCATAGTTTTATAATCAAAACAATGATTCGAAATCAACACCAAGGGTTCAATTATAATATATGTTGTATGAACTGACCGCACCAAGGGTCTAACCACAATGTCAATATGTTTTCATGAAACCAATGTGCCAAGGAAATCAATGAAAGACTATAGAACATCAAACCACCAATGTATTAAGGACTCAATGACAGTCACTATAATATCATCACAATCTTAAAAAAAATGAAGCCATATTAACAACAAAAAGATGCCAGATGAGTAAAGGATATTGGAGTCTTGCCAACTGTATAATCATAATTAAATTGGAAACGCAATGAACATATAGACAAGAGTGATCAAAACAATCCAGTGACTTTGTTAATATGACCTCAAAATCAAAGTTTTCACGCTTGCAGTCGTGAAAACAAGAACAAAGGCAGGTGTGCAAATGCGTGATATAATAGTGTTATTTTATTCAAATATTGCGACGAAAATCAAGAGTTGCAGAACACTGGTGTAGGCAGCTTATAAGGATAGGATAAAAATGCAAATTGGCTGCCAACAACACCCCTGCCTCAGTTTCCATGCCCTACCTCTGCAATAAATGACTGGTAAAATCTCGAAATGCATGCCCTGTCTCGAAATCCGTATGGGCGTGCTCTTGGTTCTCCTGCATCTTCATACATTTTCGAAAACCCCTTTTTATATAAAAATTTGATGGTTATGAAATAGAGAAAGCGCTTGGCGTGCTGGTAGGTAGAGATATATTTAGAAATTTGGTTAGCAGAGGTCCCGAGATCGAATGTCACGGACTCCCATTTTAATACACATGGTTGCAACCAAATTTGGCGCCCTCTTGATAAATATGGCGGTGGTTTAAACTGGTGGAATATTCCACCAAAATGGAGAGAGATTAATTTTGACCGTTGGCAATGGACATATATATGGTCACATGGATTAACATAGAACCAAGGGTTGGGCCGAGGGTCAAGTCCTTTTCGTCCCCCATATGAAACATTAATAAATTTAAATAAAATTTTTGCCATGTTATAAACAAGGTCTATGTAGTGGCAGGTTGGCTAGCGCGAAGTTGTAAGGTCTTTGGGCTAAGAGATTAGGAGTTTGACTCCCATCAGCTCCAATATTTGTTAATGAACTATATTATAAGAGGCCAATGGGGGGTTGCCATGTGGAAACCTCTCATTGGTTGTCCATTGCCATGTGTCAACCGGAGACTGGAGCACATAACCTGCCATGTATACCTATAACATCATGCCACATCTCCCTGTATGGACGTACCATGTGTCACCCTTGCAGCGGTGACACGTGTCACGTTGACCTTTGACTTTTTCACCAAGTTTGACCTAACCTTTGACCGCTTATATCTTTTTCATATGATCTTCATTTGATGAGTCATTTGTGCCATTAGAAATCTTGAGACACGCTCTTTGCGACCATGCCATTTTAACTGTGTTTTGAGAACTTTGAATATTTTTCGTTTCTCTATCTACTGAAGCCATTATGAACGTATTGAGTTTCCCTTGCAAGTTCTAAGTTTTTCTTAGCCTTCTCTGGATCCTTTTTGGATTACTCCTTCCCACTAAGATATTTTTGGACCACCAAAAGATTTCATCAATCAACTGGTAAGTGAGGGAAGAGCCACCTCACTTTGTCCTTCTCAATCCACTTTGCCTTCCTTGGATGTGTTCCCTTTAAGCCTACTCGAAGATAATCAACATCACCCCTACGTGAAGTCCTCGTCCTTCTGTCCAAGATGATATATTCCTGTAACTCATCCAATTACTCAAGTGAAAACTCATCAACTAAAGGTATTGAAACTTCCTCATCATGATCCATGATCATGGGAGGATAAAAAAGTTTCAAGTTATCTACGTTCACAACAAAGTAAATATGCATATAAGGTGGAATATCTAAACGAAAAGAATTAGTGCCTCTTTTCTCCAAGATAGTGAAGGGTCCATATTCGATAGACTTGAGTTTATTTCCTTCACCCTTCAATTGTTCCTTGTTGATGTGAAGCCATACCCGGTCTCCAACTTGGAACTAATGATCAACCATGTGCTTGCCATGCTGAGCTTTATACTATGCTTGACTCTACTCCAACTATTCCCTTACTTCCTGGTGTATCTGCTGGATCCTATGGATGAACTTGCAGGCTCTGTCCTCTATTCGTTCTTCATTCACATCGACATCTCTCCCATACATCAATTCCAAAGGAACCTTTGGTAGGTACCCAAAACATGTTTCAAAAGGTGAAATCTGATTGGATGAATGTAAAGCTCAGTTATAATCATGTTTTACATAGGGTATCTATTCATCCCATAACCTGGGATACTTGTTGGAGTAGCCTCAAAGAAAAACTATCATTGTTATGTTTACCACCTCTATCTGTTCGTCACTCTGTGGATGAAAATCAGTGCTCCTCTTCATTTTGGTGTCCATCATTCTCCATAAGCTAGTCCAAAAATACCCAAGGAATCAAGTATCTCGATCCAATACAATGGATGTGGGTAATGCAAAGTGAACCCAAACATATTGAAAGAAGAGATTATCAGTCTGCTCAGCAGTGATCTTCTTTTTACATGGCATCAAGATACACATCTTACTGAACCTATACACTACAACATACAAATAGTCATGACCCCCTTTGGTCATTGGTAAACCCCCTACAAAATCCATGGAGATACCTTCCCATGGATGGGATGGAACAAGAAGTGGTGATTATAGACCCTATTTTCTATTAGTGGGCTTACAAGTAGAACACATCACACATTCCTTTACATATTTTGTTACAATTGCTTTCATTTGAGGCCAATAACAAAACCTATGCAAATGAGCCATAGTTTTTCCTACCCCAAAATTCCTAGACACAAGAGAGGTATGAGCTTCTCGTATCACATGGAATCGTTCACTTGTAGGAATACATAGCTTCCCAAGATGATAGAGTAATTTTCCCTGTAGACAACAGTTCTATACTCGTGCACCATGGGTTAGCTTCTCATATACTTCTTTAAAATCTTCATCGAAGGCATATTTCTCTACATAGTTATCATGAGATAAAGAAGTATTATTCAAAATAATAGAAGAAACAATAGGAGGTATAGAAATCATATAGGCTACCTTGTTACTTGTACCCTTATTGTACTTGATTACCAAATCAAATTGTTGTAGAAAACCCATCCATATGTAGTGTCAAGATTGTTGTCGTTTGGTCTGTGCTTAGAGATATTGTAAGGGCTAGTGATATGTATGTATAATTGTTTCCTTCCCTAACAAGTAGTGCTTCCATTTCTTCACGCTTTGGACTAATGCATACAACTCTTTATCATATGTAGGATAGTTAAAAACAACTTGGTTAAAAGTCTCAGAGTGGTAACAGATAGGCTTACAATATTGCATCAATATTGCACCCATGGTGTATCTGTTGGAATATGTCTCGATATCGAAAGGATGTTGAAGGTTCGACAATGCTAATACTGGTGCGGTACTGATCTTCTCCTATAAAGTGTTGAAATATTTTTGTTTCTTTCCTTTCCACTGAAAAGTGTTCTTCACATTGGTTAAGGCATGCAAAGGAGATGCGATAAAGGAGAAGTTGGGAATGAATCTCCTCCAATACTAGACTGCACCTAAGAATCTTCGAATCTTGGTCACACTTTTTGGCTAAGGCCAATTTACAATTACTTCAATTTTGGAAGGATCAATCTTCAATTGTCCTCCTCCCACGATGTGACATAAGTATACGAGTGCAGTCTTGCCAAATTCACATTTAGACATTTTCACATACAAATTTTCCCTTTGCAAAGTATACAATACTTTTTTTACATGCTTTACATGTTCATCCCAAGTCCCGCTAAAAACAAGAATGTCGTCTAAATATACAATCACAAAGTCATCCATAAAAGGCATGAATACATCATTCATCACACGTATGAAAGTTGTCAGAGCATTACAAAGCCCAAACGACATAACTAACCATTCAAGCAATCCATGTTTGGTTTTAAAGGAAATCTTCCATGCATCCTGTTGTGTGACCCTGATTTGATGATATCCACCGCACAAATCCAACTTGGTGAAATTAACAATATTCTTCAACTGAACAAGTAAATCATCTATATGAGGAAGAGGATATCGATTTTTCATCGTGATTTTATTCAAATCCCGATAATCAACACGCATTCGCCATGTGCCATCTTTCTTTGGCACGATCACAATCAGAGAACCACAAGGAGATGAATTGGGCTTGATGACCCCTTGATCCAATAAGCCCTGTACCTACTTATGGATCTCTGTCATCTCCACAAATGACATCTTGTACATGCCCACATTAGGAAGAGGAGAATCCTACTAAATATGTATCTCATGTTGGATTTCCCTCTTAGGAGGTAATCCATCTAGTTCCTGAAAAATATCATCATACTTAGAAACAACATCAATCAATTCCTTTTTATGAGATAGATCACACCCTTGGAAAGCGTCGGATGTCTCGACATCTCTCTCTTTGACTAAAATGAGTACATATCTCTTAGTAGTGGTTATGAGTCTTTTCATTTTCCCTGCACTAACAAGTGTCAAATTTACCCTCATGCTATGAGCTCTAACAATATATTCCACTCCCCCTTTAGTAAGGTGGTATTTGTTCTCATGATGAAAGAATATTGTTTTTCTATCATAAATATAAGGACTCCCCAACACTATGCCACATATATCAAGTGGTACAACATCCAAATCCACTTCATCAATCAAATTTGAAGCAATAGAAAATCTGATCCTACATTATTTGATAACATTTATCTTTTCTTGATCACATAACTAAAAGTGGATAATAATTTGGATGTGGTTTCGTTACAAGACCTATCTTATGGACAGGTGCTTCAGATATTAATTTTACTTGGGAACCCAGATCAAATAATGTATCTATCTTAGTATGATTGGATACAACTCATATTTGAAATAACTCATTCCTCTTTCATTCATCAACATGAGATTCATCATTGAAACTTGAACTAGCATGAAAGGAATCTTTACCTTGTACTCCAACCATTGTGATGTTTCCTTCATCTCTTGAATCAGAACCAAGATCTTACGACACTGTAGCAACAGTCTTTGTCTTCCCCTTTCCACCGAACTATTTTGGCTTCTTTTCTGGATGTAGTTTCCAACATTGTTCTTCATCGTGACCTCTCTTCTTGCAATGAGTGCAAGATGGTTTTTCTCCTTCTCTCATTATTCTAGTAGTCTTCTTGTCCTTCCTTTTGAACTTCTTGAAAGTCTTTTTTGGGAAATTGTAAGGTTTCTTCATAAGATCTTCTTGAACATGTTTCCCCCTGGTCTCAAGGTGAGTGGCTTGCACACAAACTTTGTCAAGACTACTGGAGTTAAAAAAGAGAAAATTATGACGAATATGACTGTGAATTCCACCAATATACTTCATTAAAGTTTCATAAGAATCCAAAGGAATATTCAATGCTAGTTCTTTCTTCCTAAATTCTTCTGTGAAACACTTTACATTCTGACCTTTACTCTACCTCAAAGTTTTCCATTCCATGATTTATTTATGTAAGTACCATAATGGATAGAACTACTTCCTTATCTCTGTTTTAAATCAGACCATGAGGAAAGAAGATTACCACACTTACTTATGTCATGTAGATTTCTCTCCCACCATACGATAGTGGTGCCTTCCAAGTGAAGAGAATCCAGTTGCACTTTAACTTCCTCTTTGTCAATATGTTGAACATCACAATATACTTCAACCTGCTGAATCCAATTATCTAGGTTTTCAGGACTAACATCTCCATTAAACATAGGTAAATCAAATTTTACATCAAGATTTAATAATTGTTTCTTAAAAGAGGCTTTATGGCTAGAATGATGAGAGTGATGCGAATTCTCAAAGGAAGAAGAACTAGAACTTGAAGGCAAAGATGGACACTTAGGAGGATCTCCTCTAGCCCCTTGGTTTACCGAAGCATCATCATCTGGTGGTGCTTCCTTCTTCTTCACTTTCTTCTTCATCCTCTTCTCGTAATCTTCGTACATTTGTTCGACCATTTCGGACATGCGATAAAAAACCATGTGAAAGTTTTTCTCATGTTCATCATGCTTGTCCTATTCTTCCATCTTCTTCCTTCGGGAGTCATGATCAAATTCAGGATTGAAAGTATTAAAAGGTTCTTCACCCTGCTTATGATTGGACCTAGTAAGTATTCATACTCAGCAATTCAACTCAAAGATGACTTCTCTAATACTAAGATGATCCGGGATCTTTTCATTAGGTGACTTATTAAAGAATTGTGTTAAATGAGAATAAACTAAAGTACACCATAAAGAAAGAAAATCTCAAAAGGAAAGAGACATAAACATGAAATATGAACACAAAAACATCATAACAAAGTTCCTCCCTAGTGGACTACATCTTCGGGTCCTACTCTCAAATGGGTAGGTCTTTTTATTAACTCCACAAAATAATTGGGAAAAATACATAAGTATACCTCATTCTCGAGTTAATCTACATAGGTTTTGATCAGATCAGAAAACCAAAATCACCACTGCGTTCGTGGCGTCGAATTACCTAAAAATGACTATCTCCACACCTCGATCCGAGTCTAACACTTTCAGGCCCAAAAGACACTCCTGCCTCGGTTTTCATGCCCTACCTCTGCAATAAATGACTGGGAAAATCTATAAATGCATTCCATGTCTCTAAATCCGTACCCAAATCCGTACGGGCATGCTCTTTCTTATCCTCCATCTTCGTAGACTAGAGAACACCCCTTTTTATATAAAACGTTGGCAGTTATGCAATAAAGAGGGCACTTGGTGCACTAGTAGGTGGAGTTATATTTAGAACTTTGGTTAGCAGGGGTCTCGGGATCGAATCCCATGGAATCCTATTTTAATACACATTGTTGCAACAAAATTTGGCACACTCTTGCTAAATATGGCAGTGGTTTAAATTGGCGGAATATGCCACTAAAATGGAGAGCGGTTAAGTTTGACCGTTGGCGGTGGACATATATATGTTCGCATGGATTAACATAGAACCAAGGGCTTGGCCGAGGGCCAAGCCCTTTTCTTCCCCCATACAAAACATTAAAATTTGTGCCATCTTATAAACAAGGTCTATGTAGTGGCAGGTTGGCTAGCGCGGAGTTGTAAGGTCTTTGGGCTAAGGAGGTTAGGAGTTTGACTCCCATCGGCTCCAATATTTTTTAATGAACTGTACTATAAGAGGCCAATGGGGGGTTGCCACATGGCAACCTGTCATTGGTTTTCCTTTTCCATGTGTCAATCAAATACTAGAGCACATAACCTTCCACATATACCTATAACATCATGCCACATCTCCCTATACGGACATGCCACATGTCACCCTTGCAGTGGTGACACGTGTCACCTTGACCTTTGACTTTTTGACCAAGTTTTACCTAAAATTTGACCGCTTATATATTTTTCATACGAGCTACGTTTGACGAGCCGTTTGTGTTGTTAGAAATATTGCAACACACTCTTCCCGACCATGCCATTTTAACTGAGTTTTGGGAACTTTGAATGTTTTCCCTTTCTTTGTCTGCTGAAGCCATTTTGAGCATCTTGAGTTGCCCCTACGAGTTCTGAGTTGTTCTTAGCCTTCTCTCGATCCTTTTTGGATCAATATCCCATAAGAAATCCTCATCACAAAAAAAAAAAAAGAGAAAAATATATATTCAGTAATGGGATCATATGCTTTGCATCATGATAACAAAAGAAAGAAGTGGTGAGTTAGGAAAATAACTCAATAGGGGATCATGGTGTCAAGGAGGGAATGCAGATATCTCCGTTGGGGCTATAGACGCTCGTTGGTATTGGAGCAAGGTCTCTGATATCGGGGTGACTTCATCGGGGCTATGGACTCTCGCTGGCAGCAGAGCAACACCAGAAGGGTGATAATGTTACTTAGATATTATACAAAATAATACCCTGATACTAGCATCAAGATCTAATTTGGTTTCTTACTCAAAGTCCAAGTCAATGATCAAAATGAATTATCTTTTTTTCTTTGTCAAAATAAAAACCCCATGACAAGGTAAAGAATGATTTCCAAATTACATATAGAGGGATCTATGAGTGGTTTTTGTTATCTTTTTATGTTCTATGTCTGTATTACTGGGGATTGATGGTAGTGATTAAAGGTATAAGCAAAGATTCTGGTTTCTCCCAGTGAATCGTCATTTGTTGAGTCCCCAACAACCCCTTAGAATTTTTAATTTTTGGGTACCCCTTTTCCTTTATGTTATCTTACATCGTCTTCTTTTGGATTCATATAGGTTTCATATTTATCCTTTGTTACGTTCATGCAATTTTTCTCCTTTGTTTTCTTTGCATTTAAAACCTCAAGAAAATGCAAAAACAAAATTCATGTTTTGGATCAGGATAGAAAAGCCAAAGAAAGGATTCAAAGACAAGCAAACTACGAACTTTTCCAAGAATTGTCGATGAAATCATCGAGGGATCAGGGAAAAATAATTTTAAAAGAAGTACCGATAATCGAGATCGGGGGAAAACACTGTGTACATTTTTGAAGTGGAAATAATTTTGTTGATTGCCTATAAGCCATCAGTCATCAACGAAATGTGTTAACGGGCCTAGAAGTCAAAATTTTTTTGTCGATCATTGATATACCATCGGTGTCGATGAAGATCCATGTAAGTCAAGAACGAAATAAGTAGAGTCCTCCTGATGCGGATGAATTATGAGAACCAAGAAAAAGAGTGTTAGTTGTCGAGAAAATATAAGAACAAAACCCAATCGTTGATGTGTTGGCCATGTCACCTTCTACATTTTCCACATCACATGCCATGTGTGTGGCCACATAAACCACTTGTGACATCACATCATCTTACTCATCATCCTCTGAAACTTAATTTCACGTCCAAGGCCACGTCATCACATTACATCATACTATGTGGAAATGGAAGATGGCATCAAAATTTTACCAATAAGACAAGAGTGTAAAGTTTAGAACAGATTGTTGATGTTGATGCACACATTGACCATAGATAAATTTTGAACATAAAAAAGAACGTAACATATGTGTTTGTCCCGATGTCGATATTACAGAGAAGTATGTATCATTCGTCCTTTTGGTTCGATGAGATTCCTCCATCCATTCAAGCACAAATCTAAGTCGTCGGATGGGTATTATGTTTAAAATAACTTGCATAGGTAATTACCACTAGGTTTTGAAATGATTCTAGAACTATTAAGTCAAAAGGTTAGGGCCACCAATGAACACAGAACATTGGTTTCCTCACCATACCATTTCCATCGAAACTTGTCAAATACAAATAACTAGTTTAAGGATCCCTCTCTAAACAATCATTGACATCGAGAAGATGTGGTTGAAGGCAAGTGACACTTAAATAATTCCCCAATATCCGACAATGCGTGCCAAGAAAACTCTAAATCATAAATCATTGATGAACTAGAAACAACAATCCCCCACACCCTCAACTCGCAATTCATTTAAATCCCAAGCATGGCCCAGATTTTGTTTGATTTCTGAAGATTACAAAAAATACATTGTACACCCTCCAATTTAATGTTAGACATGACAAGTTAAGTCTAAGGGATTTAGAAATTTGAATCTGTAATTTTCTTTTTTTCTTTTTTTCCCAATTTCACATTCCATCAAGAATCTTTCCTCTCTATCAAAAGAAGGAGAAAAACTACCAAGAATATTGCTTCCAATGTCATCTCATGAAAAAACTAGTAAGACTAGGTTATCTACAAAGAAGGTAACCGTTACATTGCGTTGTGAATTTTTCAAGTATTATGTCTCACTAAATCTTGTTATTTACTATAATTGTCTACGACTCATAGTGGCATTATCATGTAGGAAATATTCCTCCTAGAAGCTCAATAACCGGGTGCTCACCAAGAACACCCAAAGGGAAATAGCAAAAATTTTAGGAAGGATTGAGCCCAACAGTATCAAGAGAGTTGGAATTTTCACCAAAAGAAGAACCCGCGATCTGAATATCGACCATGAAGTAGTTTTCTCAACCATCGACGTTCAAAGATACAGAGGAAAGCACTGCATCTAAGGTTTTTCTCCCACCTTGGGGTGACTTATAGAACAAATTCATTAGGAAGATTTTCCCAATTTTACACCGCATAGTGTACTAGGGGTCAGGGACTTAGATGATCGCTTTTTTCCAAACATTAGATGGTTTTCCTTACACAAGGTTGCATGCCTAAATCTTATTTTTCTTTGCA
The DNA here is from genome assembly GCA_010110895.2 of Picea sitchensis. Taxonomy (NCBI): domain Eukaryota; kingdom Viridiplantae; phylum Streptophyta; class Pinopsida; order Pinales; family Pinaceae; genus Picea; species Picea sitchensis. The sequence goes on from SNQJ01S0082395.1 coordinate 60,953, forward strand.
TATAAACCCTAGGATGGATAATTTATCATATAGACACCGATAAATGTGTAATCAATGGTGTGGAAGGGGAATTCATCAGTGTGATCCTTCCAATGGAAGTGAAAATGTATTACAAGATCAAAGACCCGGAAAAAAGAGTGAATACTAATTTTGTGGTCAAGTTCTATGAGTGACATAACACCAACCAGCTATTGGCTTCCTGGTGGAGGGAGGATAAGAAATTATTGAATAGGACCAATGGATGGTATAGCAAAACAAATCTTAAGGAACCATACATCTACTTAATGGAGTTGATTTGTAGATTGTATGGAGAAAAGGATTGCTCAAGATTTTTAGAAGCATGGATTCTCCTGGAATATACCATCGCGGTCTATGGAAGTAGTTTCAACTAGGGGGGCATTATTTCAAAGAAATTAAGAATCATTATTCAACAGGCTCAAGAGATAGAAGAAGGTGAAACACCATCCTTTTTTATGGAATCCTTCTTGATAGACGTGATCTGTGCGAGGAATGTCTTCTGAGGTATGAATCTGAGTTGGCATGTTTTTGAGTTACCGGTACATGCCTATTCTAGCATCCTATGAGAAAAAAAGTGTAAGAAATTTTATGCCATGATATGTGATGAGTTCATATCTAGGATACATTTCATTACTTTCTTGTAATATTGTCCAAGTCTTTTATTAGAATCCAAAAAAATGATATCCAAAGTAGTTCATTGGTATCTGGAAGAAAAGAACACTTATATCAGGGTTTTCGGAGCTACCGGTTCTCCACATTTTCTCCCCTCTTATGTCCTGGTCCATTTGGTATTGGGTGAAATATACTACCAGACCATTTTACAAGGTTTCAACACCTCTCTAGTGAAGGATAAGAAGATATATTTCATACCCTACGGTCTCCATATCAGGTATTATATAGTCAAGGATACCACACATGCCAAGCAAGAAGGTATGAGCCATTTGAAGTATAGGCTCCCTACAAACCAATTTTCAAGACATGATCCCAAAGGGATAGTATCCCAACATGCAGGAAAATTGGCATCACATTGACCTTATTCCCATGATAGCTACGAAGATGTGCTCTTCACTGAAAATGATCAAGACTAGGAAGAGGTTCCTCAAAGAAAATCCAACCCAGAACTTACCAAGTTTAAAACTATGTCAGTGCAAGAACCATTTTCAATGGTAGAGAATATAGGGGAGGAAACTATTAGAGAATGAGATGAGGTTAGAACATTGGAAGCAACTGAGGAAATAAGAAAAGGAACAATGATCCTAGATGAGAAAGAAAAGGTTATGCATGCGGTCAGTCAAACCCATTTTCTTCAAATATTAGAGCCTCCAAGGATTGCTCCAGTTTATATAGGAACTCATGCAGTAAGGAAAAACACTATAGAAACAACTCCACCATAGGGGATCATTGATCAGGTTGACCCAGGTTCACAACAAGCACAAATGGAGCAACCTACAATAACTAGAATGCCACAAAGATTGTCAAGGGAATTGGCGAGAACATGTTTACCCACGGTAATTGTTGATTTAATAACCATATAATATTATGATGAGGGTTCAGTAACAACTCACACAGTATCGATACCTATCACCTATGAGGAATCTCCAGGAGAAATGACTACCCCAGCCAAAGAAGGACTATTATAGGGTTTAGAAATAAGGGACACACCAATTGATAACACACATGTTAGTGTGATTGTCCCACAACATGAAACTCATATTTTAGATGAGGCAAGGTCACCTCATAATGATGGGGATACTGGTAATGAACAACCTGGTATAGAAGATGTAGTGACTATTGGTTTTCCATCCAATTCTTCAGCTCAGATGGTAACACCACCACCTAGAATTGACCAACAAAAAGTTTCATCACCAAAACTCACAGGGAACATTCCCTTTTAGGAGTTGAGATAGACAACCAGCAATACAGAGAAATCACCTATAACTTCCATGCAAGAGAAAACATTAACAAAAGAAGGCAGCAGTCAAGTTCCTACTATGGAAAAAAGGGAAGTAACCTACTATGGAACATTTCTACACTGCAAGGATCTTGGGAAGTACCCTATATTGGGGATATCAACAAATTCTTGAACCTGTTGACGAGGTCGCTAATGTGCAGGCCATATATTATGACAAGAAAAGAAATGCATAAATGAAAAGAACTGTCAAAAGAAGGAGGTTCACTTTGGATAATACTTTGTTTGTAACCATAGAAGAAACTATATTTGACACAGAACATACCAAGGTGAGTGAGCTTCTTGGAGCTAGGATGGAATAATTGATGCCACCCTAGACAACGAAAAAAGGGATGAATAGGAAGAGACTACCATGAGAAAGGAATTGGAGAATCTTCGACATCAAGCGGAGTATTATCAGGACACAAATCAGCCAACAATACTTCTTAAAAGTGATATTATGGAAGTATATAGTCAATTCATATCATAAAGAGACTTTTTCATGGCTCGGATAGTAGAATATCAGGAAGACAACTTGATGAGGCTAGTGACCTACAAGGATATGAAACAATGGTATGAAAAGTAATATAAATATTTGGAGAGGATAGAGTACATCAAAGAAGTGCAGGCAGGCCGAGACAGAGAAGAACATGGTATTAGGGTACTTAGAGATTACAGTATCACCAGAATACAAAAAGTTGCAGAGCACTGGATGCAAATGGTACAAGAACCTCATCATAAAATTCAAGAAAGATGGTAAGAGTGCATGAAAATATGGGAGAAGATAAACAAAGAAATGAGAGATTCCCATCTATCGGAATTCGACCAGCCTGAGGATTTCACAGACTTGCATCACATACTCAGGAAACACATTGAAATAGATTAGGTGTCTGAAGCAGGGATCTATAATATATCGACCCTTGTCCTTGGACAGATGAAGAATTTCATGAAGCCCCAAATCAAAGCATCGACAGTTTCACAATGAATAAGTGTCAAATGGACAAATACAAAAAATGTGTGGTGGAGATGAAAGATATTCCCAGTGTGCCAATGGACCAACATAGGTTTCCTTATGCCAACACATGCGAAGAAATATTCCTCTAGTGGTCGGAATATCAAAGGGATAATCTGTTGCAGTATAACATCAAAACAACTTGAGATAACATGAGAGGGACATGTGGATTAATTCCACTTTGCTTTTGTTTACTTGATAAGACTCAATGTAGTAACTATTTTTAGTTATTTTACTTTTATAAATAAGAACATCAACCATGCACATGGGATGATGGTTTTTTCATAGAAAAGAGGATTTTATTTTTGTAAGAGAACTATTTCTCAGACAAAGACTATTGAATTTAGAAGTTCTTCGTAGAACCAGAAGCAATTTTTTCATCCAAAGCGTGAATGTGATTTAACCTGTGAATTGTTTCCATTCTCAACTCTACATTTGTTGTTGTATTGAGTAAGATATGTTATAATATTTATTGTGTTATCTTAGAATACCTTACAGCTCTATATTTCAAATTGATGAAAAGAATAAATTGTTAATGTTTAACATGCGATGAGTAGCAAGGTGTAATGAAATTATTTTCTAGCCTCTATTTATTGCATGCATACTCTTTCTCCAAATTTTTCTCTCAAATGATATCTAAAAGTTTTGTGAAGTGATAGTATTATTTCCAATATTAACCCAACATATTTTTTTTTTGTATACCCAGGCACAAAGGTTATCCAAAGGCTTGGTATTCTCCTAGATAGATCATTGTGTTTGTCTATTAACACATTATACGAAATTGTAAACTCAAAAAAGAGAATTGTTTCAAGAAGGAGGAAACACTTCAAAAGTACATAGATATATCACTATTAAATCCCATCGAAACTTGTCGGATCAGTGATCTGGATAATTGTGCTACCATCAAACGTTGAAGAGTCTAATTGGGCATCATTAGCAGGCACAATTTTGACTATTGAGTCCAAGAGAATTTGGACCCCTCAATGGTACCAAGAAATACAAGATATTCCTCAACACTCAAACTAACAAGATGTTCCAATCATAAACATCAGATATACTAGCCCTATACTTTTGTAAATCCGGCTTATACATTAAGTTCCATACAACCTACAACATCTCTAGGTAAAATCCTCAAAAATCCAATAAGAATATCTCATGTAGACAACAATAACCAACTACACATAAAAATAGGACATATCTTTTGAACCTGTAGATAGATTTGTTGTACGTGATCACTATAGACCATCCTCAGAGCTTATTTTCAGACTCTAAGAACTTGGCAACCTCAACAACTCAAGATTTCATGTCTCTTCCCAACTATATGCAACCTCCTCTTCTTCAACCTGCGTATGTACATGCCCTCATCCATTGCAACCCGCGTATGTATGCAACTTCCTCCACTACAGCCCACGTACACCTCAAAAACTAAGGCTTTTTTTCAGTAAATCTGCAACTACGAAACTTTCATCATCAACCCTCCTTTTCTACCTCAAACTTGGATAACTTTAGATGTACCAATGAGTACCTGCAATAAACGTTTCACAAATAATATATATTCAATGTGCTCATTAGGTGTTAATAGGAGACCGTTTCTCTCTTATTTATACTCTTCAAGTGGATTTCTCAAGGGGTTATATTCTAACTAACTTTACCCCACTTCCTTCTTTTAGAGATAAACCACTTCTAACCACTTTGTCCACTTACAAACACTTTATCCACATATAGTAATCTCTCAACTTATAGTTGCAACTAATTTATTTTTAATTATTTTCATTTTGCAACAAATTAACTCATAATTAACTTCTAGTTACATTAACCACTTTGACTAGTAAACTTCTTCTAGGAAGTTCTAGAATAAATTGACTTATTTCACCTTCTAGGGGCTTCTAGATAACTCATGAGAGTTATCCAACTTCACAAGGCCATAACTCTCTAAAAGTGAGGAGTTATGTGACGTTCCACATATCACTGGAAATGGAACGACATGTACTATCCATATAAAACAATATTAGCTTCATATTCACTGATGATCATGCCTTTCTACCTCAAACAAACTTGGGTCCCTTACAGAATGTGCTACCGAACATGATTCAAGGGTTCACATCAATGACAACCAACTCAATTAATAAAAAAATTCCCCCTTTGGAATTAATGACAACACTCCGATGCAACACTAAAGTATTGTTCGACAACACAGGTATTCCAACAGAGGACGAACACTTCAGTAACCACTCACATAACCAGATCAAAGATCAACACATCGATTTTTTCACGTGGTAAAACCCCTGCGGGGAAACATCCACGGCCCCAGCCAACGTGGCCACTTTGAGTAGTTTATTAATGAAAATAATAAGATTACAGAGAGATTTTGCAAGAGAGTTTCTCACAATCGATCATCGACAAATGACTCTCCATTCTCTTTAAATAGAGATCATGGACCCATCGGGTGTTAAGCCATGAATCAATGGTCATTAATATTGAGGAGAGTATGAACCATAGGATCACTCTATGTCGGGAACATATCGTGACCGTCGAATTTCCTAACTACAAATACATACTAATGCATACTAAAGAAACACACTTTTACCTAATGACACATTAGACCAAGTAGTTCTTAACTAACTCCTAAGTGTATAAATATCCTAACATCCCCCTTTAAGAACAACTTGGGATAGGATTGAAGGATTTACAATGTTGACACAATAGGAGAAGGAAGGAGGAATTAGATCCTATCCCCCCTTAATGACAACTTGTTGAACACCTAACATAGATCGAAGTTTGGAAAACTTCGCTTCTATAAGAGAGTTTGTGAAAATGTCTGCAACTTGATCTTTTGTAGGGAAAAAGAGCACTTTAATAACTTGATCATGAATGAGATTTCTAATGAAGTGCATGTGTAGCTCTATGTGCCTGTTGCACTGATGTTGAACTGGGTCTTTGGTGAGCTTGATGGCACTTTAATTGTCACACCAAAGGCTAGTCGGATGTTGCTACTCGAATCCAAACTCTGAAAGGATCTGTCGAAGCCACAAGGCTTCCTGAATTGCATTTACCACTGCTCGGTACTCTGCTTCTACTGAAGAAAGTGAAATAGCCTATTGTTTCTTATAGGCCCAAGTGACAGGTCATGAACCAAGGCTCAAAACATAACCTGCAGTAGACTTTCGATCATCAGGGTCGCCGACCCAATCTGAATCAGTGAAACAAACCAATAAAGGAGTCCCCCCTAAACTGTAATGTATCCTAAACTGAACTGTACCATAGACATAGTGAAGTATCCTTTTAGCTACTTTCCAATGGATTTCATGGGGTTTTTTCATATATCGGGCAACAATACCAACATCAAAGGAAATATCAAGATGGGTATGAGTCAAGTATAAGAGGCTACCAACTAATTGATGGTACAAGGTGGCATCAACTTCAGGAGAAGTACAGGTGGTAGTAAGCTTGACTCCAAACTAGAAGGGAGAAGGGGATGGTTTACAATCATCCATGTGAAAGCAATGAAGGTCACAAGCATACTTATACTAGGAAAGAAAAATTCCTTCATTGGTTTGAAAAACTTTGAGGCCAAGGAAATAGTGCAAAAATCCTAGGTCGGTCATTTCAAATTTCTTCTTAAGGCTTGTTTTCACACGGTTTAAAAGTTTTGGGTCACTACCAGTAAGGATAAGGTCATCAACATAAGGGAAAAGAATTATGATATGGCTTCCTACTTTCTTGGTATAGACATTAGAATCAGAATGGCATCTAGAGAATCCAGTGGCAATAAGAAAATTGTCCATTTTGGCATACCAAGCTCGAGGAGCTTGCTTGAGACCATAAAGAGATTTCTTGAGGCAACAAACAAGGCTAGAGTCATTTTGGACATAGCCAGGAGGTTGTTCCATGTATAATTATTATTTCAAATCACCATGCAAGAAGGTAGATTTAACATCCATCTGATGGACCTCCCATTTATGTGAGGCAACAAGGGCAAGAAAAAAGCAGATGGAATTCATTTTGGCTACAGGGAAAAAGGTTTCATTATAGTTGATTCCTTCAACTTGGGAAAATCCTTTGGCAACTAACTGAGCCTTGTGTCTTTCAACACTTCCATATGATGCATACTTAGTTTTGTAGACCCATTTACATATGACAAGTTTTCTTCCTTTTGGAAGAGGTACAAGATCCCAAGTATCGTTTTCCATTAAAGAACAATACTCTTCATTCATTGTTATATCCCAATCTGGATGACCTGAAGCTTCTGCAAATGTTTATGGATCATGAGTCTCTAAAACTTGAGCCAAAAGAGAAGAGGCTTGTTGGAACTATGAACATGTTTGACATTGTTCTGAAGGATCACCGACAAGGCCACTAGCTGCTTCTCATGTTGAACAGACTCATCTAGGAAGCGGTGGAACTGGTGTTGGTTGAGGTTCAAAGGACTCATATGGAGGAGGGTGAGTGTTGGTCAATTTGCACAGGGCTTGGTTTTGTCATTAATGTCAAACTTAAAAGACTAAGAGAAGCAATTGCATGGTGGTTAGATGAGAGTTCCTTTGGAAATCGGGAATTCAGAAAGGAAGTAGCGCACAATAGAAGAGAACAGATCTCAGGTGTTAGATCTAAGTGCGGAGCCCGAATGTCATCAGATCCAGGAGAACCTACATGCTTTTTAAAGTGCAAGGTGAAGCGGGCTTATAAAATCCTGAAAGCATTAGGACTGTCCATCTTCGGGTAGGACACGTGGTCATAGATCAACTTTTTGTTGACTAGAAAGTCAAAGAAAGGAGGTACTCCAACCTCCAATATCGTGATACGCAAAATGCGAAACGCGAAATGTGAAACGCCGAAATACCGAAATGTGAAGTGCCTTTTTGGCGTAGGCTATGGTTACTACCAGTGGTCATATGAGGGGAAGGAGCTAGAGTATCTAAGCTCCATTTTGGGGATTGCGACTTGGAGTGTCGAGACACTTCATCACAGGAATGCTGAAATGCCGA
>SNQJ01S0082396.1:0-11545 GCA_010110895.2 Picea sitchensis
TGTGAAAATGAAGAAATGGAGGGGAATTAATGATGAGAGTGTTGTAGCCACCGGTTTGCTGCTAGACCTCCAAGAGCAATGAATGGATGGCAAATGGCAAGAGAGCAAGAAGATGGAATAGTGAAAAAATTTAGCATAATAGTGTTAGCAAGAGATTGGTGAAGAAAAGAGTGAGAGAGGGTCTCTTTATACCCCAAGAGACAAGAGAGAGTACTTTGATCACTTCCAAGTGTCAAGAGCTGAGTTAGAGAGCAACCAAGAAGGGGCGCCCAAGTTAGGGCTTAGGGAGAGAAAATGTGAGAGGGCGAGGTGTAGGCATTAGATAGGTTGGAAAACCTACCTAAAGGGGCACACTAGGCATAGGAAATAGAACCCATATGCCAAAAATAGCAAATGGTTAAGTCTAGGGTAGAGGGAATAACTCCCTAACCAATGGTGCGCACCATAGAGGAGGGCGTGAGATTTCTTGAGAGATAGGAGGGGTTTACAGTTAGGGTTTTGGTAGTTTAGGGTTTTGGTAAGCCTAGGGGGAGCGCTCCACATGTGGAGTGTCTCTTGAGGTTTTCAAGGCTGGATTTGGGGGATTTGGTTGTTAGTGGGTCGTTTTTCTCATTAGGGCAAGGGAAAAGATGGTCAAAAGGAATTAATAGGTTGAATTAAGTGGGGAAAAGGTTAGGATGGGTTTGGGTAGGTTAGGAGGGTCTAACTTTGCTCATTTCCACCTTTACCATCACTCACTAACTTAAAAATTACAATGTTTTATGATATTCTAATAATATCATCTTAGCAATTAAAATTGTTGTTTTGCCCTAAACTGACTCTAAGTGGACTAAGACATAGTAAACTTAGTCCGACTGAGCTGAAACTTGGTCCATGGGTGTAGGGAGTGCTATTCCATTCATTTTGAGCACAAATACCCCTACCTTTCTCCCAAAGACGAAGTTTTTACAATATTTAGCTCAAAAATAATTAATTAATTAAATTTTTAAAATTTAATTAATTAAAAAAAACTACTCTAGACTCGACGGAATTCCGTGAAACTTCAGACACTGCCTGGAATGGTCATTTACAATATTCCTCAAAGGTTACCGAGTGAATGAGACCACCAGAGCGCCTTCCATCACTTTGGAGGAAGCTTGTGGAGGGAAAAACTCAAGGGAAGTCGACCAGGAGCTTGTCTGGTCGACAACCTGAGGATAAAAAACCCCCGATGAAAGGAAATCCCCTGATGGATCACCTAAGGTACCTGACCTAACTATGATCCATGCAGACTTATTACATTATTAACCCACGCAGGGGTGCGGAAATCCCTTTTACAAAAAATTAAGTGCTGATGTATTTGATACCCAGTAGAACCATAATTGTCTTCGATATAGATAATACTTCATGGCACATGAGTTGACCACTGTGCTGAATAGGTGGTCAACAGGGTGTAGATGGAATACTGAGACGTTGTGTGTTGGAGCACGAAATTCCAATAATAATTGAAGAGGAGAACGATGGAATTGTTGTAGGACATTACGCAGGGCAGGCAACAACACATAATAGTTTTGCGCAAGACTTTGGTGGCCAACAATTAACAAGGATGAAAAGGAATATTGTCAGTCATGCGATGTATGCCAATGCATGGGAAAGCCATCTAGGAGGGATGAAATGCCTTGTAATCCATAGGTTACATTGCAATAAATAGAGAAATGGTCCATAGACTTTGTGGGGCCAATCAACCCAAAAACAAGAAGATCAGGGGAAATGTATATCATTATTGTGACAGAGTATTTGACAATATGGGTCGAAGCAACCCTAGTTATAGATTGTATTGTGGAAATTATAGCACAGTTTCTGTTCGAAAATGTAATCACAAGGTTTGGATGTCTGTGCATATTACTCAGTGATCAAGGGACACACTTTCTAAACAAGACAATTGTAGCATTAACTGAGGAGTTGCATATTCATCACCAAAAGAGTACCCCATATCACCCTCAAGCTAATGGAACCATCAAATATTTTAATAAGATCTTGGAGAATTCCTTAACAAATATTTTCAATGCAGTGAGAGATTAATGGGACTTAAGAGTTCCTATAGTATTATGGGATTACAATACTATAAGAAAGAAGTTGACAGGACATACCTCTTTGAGGTTGGTCTATGGGAAAGAAGAAACAATTCCAATGGAGTTTATTCTTCCTAGCTTGTGCATTGCAGAAATTATAGAGATATCAGGAAATAGCACAATAGAGGAGAGGTTGGAACAATTAGTACAACTTGAGGAGGATTGGTTTTTCATACAATTCCATTGGCAAGTTTAGAAAGATGGAGAGAAGGCCTCTCATGATCGACATATTAAACAAAAAAAGTTTCAAGTTGGAGATTCGGTACTACTCTATGATAGTAAGTATATGTAGCATCAAAGGAAATTTTGAATGCACTGGTTAGGAACCTATGTGATTCAACAACTAACAGAGACAAGTGTTTCTTGGTTGGAAACCTTGAATGGAGAGGCCTTGGAAAGAATGGTGAATGGGAGTCGGATGAAACTCTATCAAGATGACTTATATACTGCGCAGTAATTTAGGTTTCTCTAGAACACATGTATTATAGTAGTTGTAATGGGAAAAAAAAAACATTGAACCAAACTAAGAGATGAGATAGTTGGGAAATGACAAGACCGTTAAAATCATTAAAGCCCAAAAATTATGGTTACACAAAAAGCATGATAGGTCATAAAAGTGTCGTATAAGTTTTAAATGGGAAATTTGCCCGAAATCTTGACAGATCGGTAGTACGAGGGAAAAAGCATCCAATGGATTTTTTAATCAAGATGCAGTTATGAAACAACTCAACAAACTCGATGACAGATGGGAAAAATTAGTTAAGGAAGGATGAGACAGGTACGGTCGGCACACAAGCACAAAAACATAATAAGATCGTTAAGTGTACATCATTCTTGCATACCAATGTGAGTGAAGGAGAACTAAGAGGAGAGAACTGGAGAACAGAGTATAGCTACAACTTCCACATAACATACACAGAGCAAGTGCAGAAACCTGTCACCTAAGACGAAAGGGGAAATATCCTCTATAAATATCATCGGTTCCCCTGGGATTAGTAGGGAAGAAAATATGCTTAGAAAGACTGTCAACATCAAGTTTGTGGATCATGACATTACCAATCAATGACCATTTATGGAGCTGGCCAGGGAAAATACTCATACGCGGAGAGCATATTGGATACAGGAGATCGCATTGTTGCTAATGTAAACTTTTACACATATTTAAATAGACTCAGTAACATGTTTGGGGGTTATGAATGCTTCATGAAAGTAAATGGAAAGGAATCCTATCAGGATCCCACTAAAAGAGAGGTTTCCCAGAAATTGGCTTCGTATCTGGCGCCCAAACTAAACCTGAAGGATATACCAAGGGACATAGGCACAATGGAGGATGTTATCGATCTCAAGAAATATTAGCGGATTATTGACAAAGAAGATGATTAAAGGAAGAGGAGGCTTAAAAAAATTATTTCTCCTGGTAGAAGCGATGTTTTATCCATGGGAAACAGGACCCCCAATGTCGTTGTCTGAACTTATCCCGATCTTAAGCGGGAAGATGCCTTCAAGAGGGAGAAGGAAAAAACCCTAAGGATTATTTTGAAGAAGAATAAACGAATAGAGGAGAACTCTAGGAAAGTGTCCCAGGAAAAATATGAGGCATAGAGTAGGGCGAAGACGACCCAACCTACAATCCAAAAGTTGTATAAAGTCATTCCAGAAGTTCCCCTAGTAGTCAAAGCAACTATGGAGGAACAAGTGTAGACGATTGGTGAAGTCATTAAGGGATTTCGATTACTGATAGAATATTTCAAGCTACGGAGAATACCAATATCAACACCAAAGGTGCACAAAGGTAGAATGAAAATGACAAGCACAACAGTTGCTCACATCAAGCAGATTGAGGGTGAATGCACGAAACTTTGCGAAGAGAATGCGTAGGTGTGGACAAAGTTGATATAATAACCAAAGATGAAGGTCGTAGAGGCCAAGATAAGAAAGGCATGAGAACATGAACAACAAGCAACAAAAAGGGTGGATACACTACCACCGGTAGCACACATGTCATACATTCTAGATGAACGACAGGCATAGGTGGAAGTGGGGAAAATGAGGGATCAACAAAATATCCTACAACAAATACTGGGACAAATGAAAGAAGAGGCAGTGCGGGTAATTGGATATTTGGATACGGTGAAGGGAAAGGTCAAGAAAGCAGTGATGGAAGAATAGGACAAACTGGAAAACTTCACCGTGCAAGGAGAAGAGGAGATAACAATGACAGAGGTTGAAATCATCAAAGAGGTAAAGGGGGAGAAGGTGGCCTCTCAAAACTTCATTTTGGCATGGAGGAGCAGGAAGCAGTCCTGAGTGGCTTGGGACGAGCCACAGGTGAGCGTTGTGTGCCTATTGGACAGGTAGTCTGGAAAGCATTTTTTGTAGTTTTTGAGGAAGAATCAGTGCACAGAGGAAAAAGGAGAGCTAGAGAGCGCGCAAGTGAGGCACATCCAGTAGGAAAGTGCATAGAAGGAGGTGTTGGGTTATAAAAAAGGTACAAATATCCTTCTTATTCCCACAATTCATGATATAATCTTGATTGAATTTTCTGTTAATTAGGGATAAATAGGATAGAAAATGATTAATATGTCTTCTAGCGATATTATTGAAGTTATATTAAATATATTCTAAAATACGATTGGAATTGTTTGATTTTGTTACAGGAATGGATAAACATTATCAAAACCAAGATAGCAAAGGAGATCTTAAAGATGTGTAAGATATTGGAGGTTGTGGACTTTTGGCACGAAGTAGTTTTGAAGACGATTGAATTTCTATATTGTAACTTTATAATAGTAAAGAAATACTGAGGATATCTCAATCCTTGGGATGGATTAATTTACCCAGATTATTGTAATATATAGAGGGTAATAGATCCTGAAAGGATAATAGAAGAATTTCATGCAAGTATTCAAACTAAGAATTGCTCTGCACAAGCAGTTTTTGTAAATGTTTTACCAGCTATGGAATCAATAAAAGATTTAAACGTTTTCACCATTTCTATATACTAAGTTTCTAGTAGCAGTGCTTCTGAGGTCTGAGGACCAAGGGCCTAGTCTGAAGGAGTTACTGTCTTAATCTGTAATCATATCAGTTTTGATTTATGTTTTGTGATTTAAATCTCCTTTGAAATAGTTAAAGATAGATGCACAAGTGTGTTAATGCTTTACTGTTATTTTCTTATAAAATATAGATGTTTTGGTTTGAATTTTATTGATTTATGTTCCAAATCTCATTTTTGTAGTTTATTGCTTGACAGTTCCTCTCATTTTCACATATGCGGTTCCTTTCAATTAAATTAGCATTTGTTTTTCCTTTCCGTTAAATTAGCATTTGTTGTTCCTTTCCATTAAATTAGCGTTTGTTGTTCCTTTTTACTTAGTTAGCATTTGTTTTTCAATTACTGTTCTTTCTCAATTTCTAGTATTCAGTTATTTCTTTCCAGCAGATTAGATAGTTATCAATAGATAATCTTGTTTTCATAGATTCAATTCTCGTTTCTTAATTAGATCAATTCATGCCTTTAATATCAGATTCAATTCTTGTCTCTTAATTAGATCAATTCATCAATTCAATTCATACCTTCAATTCATAAGCAGTTTAGATTAGATTTCAATTATCTTCAGTAAGATCTTAGCTTTAGAAACTTAATAGATGTGTGAGGAACTTGATTGTTGATACATTTAGATTTGCTTTAACTACATGATTTTATCCTCTACGAGCTATCTGCATAGACTTTGTTGATATTCTTGAAATAGAAGATGAATCCTCGAGTTGATAAATTAATGTTAAACTAAGGTTGTTTTTAGGACATATTTAGAGCCCAATAGGAGGAAAATGCGCAAAAGGAATAAAGTGCACAGCTCGAAGAATAAAACAAGGAGATAAAGGATGAAAGGAAAATGACAACCCAACATCCTAGAAATAGGAGAACAACAAAAAAGAAGCATGAAGGCTAAAAGATAGAATAAATGCATCGAAAAACCAGTTAATTGAGTTGGCCATGCATTGTGATGGGATATTTTTGGGATGAACATATTAGGGTTTTTATCCCTAGATTTTTATATAAATATGTAACGAGTTGGGATATAAGGGGGTCAGACAGTTTGAGTCAGTCGATTAGTTGAGCTAAGTATTATCCTGATAAAGTTTGATTATGATAGACTAGTTTATGTTACAGTCAATTTGATACTGAATCCAAAGCTATTGAATGTAACAATCAAAGGTTGTGAAGGATGAGCAAAGGAATGATAGATATATTTCATAGAATCTTGTGTTGTCTATGTTTCTTTGTTTGATTATGAAAACTATTTACATGCATTGTAGAATTTATTTTTGTGTGAAGTGTGTATGAATAAGAAGAAAGATCTTGAAAAACCAAAACCCCCACCAAAAACTACCAAAGCCCAGGGCTCGGTGCTCCCTGGGAGAAGCACTTTAATAGATGAAATCATCCGAAAAGTTGAATCTCAAGCTTCGGTTGGACCTAGGAAATGATATAATCAAATCCCTCAGGTAGCAGTTTCACCAACTGCAACCCACATTGATATTCCTAGAAAAACTAAAGGGACTGAGAAAATATTTCAAAGCACAAATATTCCACCCCTCAACCCTTTAGAAGAGGGAAATTCTCGTAATTTGGAGGAAGGAGAAGGAGAAACTAGTAGGGTTGCCAAGGCAGACCCATCACCACCCCCTGATCCTGAATCTCCTGTAAAAGAAGAAGGCATACCTCAAATCCCAGATAGAGGGAGTGCAATCAAATCCTCTAGGGGATCAATTAGTCAATTGAAAGAATACCCAGGCAAAGAAATTCCTGAAGATTATTGGCAGATCTTCGATGAAATTGCACAACCAAATCAACAACGACCATAGACCTCCATGTTGGAATATCCGATAGTTGATCCAATCGCCAATGCCCCCATGAAAGAAATCCCCCTATGGGTTTTGAACCCAAGACCCCCTACCAAGTGAAGTGCCTTAAGAAGAGCAGTAACACCAACGTGCCACACATATCACTTTTACAAATAAATTCACATATAAATAGTTTAATTATCAATAGTAGCAAAGTACTAGCCTGGAGAATAATCTTCGATTATCCAAGCGCCAAGCTCACAAGACCATACACACAACTCATCAAGCCAATCACCGAGACCTTTCATTCCATTCCACCAGTCAAATCTAAGCGCTAAGCTCCAATGCTTGAAAGCCACTCTACAATCCTTAAAGACTTGCACCTGTAGCCACCAAGGACATTTCCCAAGGGGAGGGGGCTCAAGGCCACCTCCATATGGTAACAGAGTTGCACCAAGGATAGTAGCAGCAGGGATTTCAATGGCAGCGAGTGCAGCATCTCGTTCATCACCAATGACGCAGACAGGTCAACGGCCATCTCAGGGAACATCTAGTAGGGGCAGGGGTTCCAGGGAAAGGAACTCATTTCAGAGATAGTGACATAACAGTGCACAGGTTCAATATTGTGTTACCTATTGGGGGTGCAGAGGACCCCATTACCATCGTGACTGCCCAGAGTTAGAATCAGGATTCGTGCATAGAGAAGGGAAGGCCCCGATGGGAAGAGAAAGTAGCATCCACCAGATTTATGCAACGGTTAATAATCGCCAAGCCGAACATCAATCCACGGTGGTGGAGTCATCAAGTACACTAAATCATATCAATGTTAAGATTTTATTTGATTCTGGTGCTACAGATAGTTTCATTTCACCATATGCATTAGAAAAGAGTGGGTTGGAAGCCTACGAGCATGATGACTTTAAACAAGTCAAGATGGCTTCGGGGGAAAAACAAGCGGTAGGACCTAGTGTTGATAATTGTATAGTAGACCTGGGAGTGTGTACTACCAAGTTGAAGGTATACGTCACTGCTCTCGGGGCGTATGACCTAATCATTGGAATGGATTGGTTAGCATCTCACCGAGCCTTGGTAGATTGTTTCACAAAGAGGGTGCTTTGTGTTGACGATGAGGGAAGACCAATAGAGATCCAAGGTGTACAGAGAAAAGTTCCATTACGCTTTATCTCAACTATGAAGGTTAAGAGATGCTTGAGACAAGGGTGTTGACTTTATGTAGTGGAAGCAGTGAATGAAAGGAAGGGACCCTCATTGGATCAGTACTCGGTATTGTCGGAATTTAAGGATGTTTTTCTGAACGAGTTACCAAGGTTACCTCCTAAGAGGGAGCTTGATTTTACTATTGAGCTAAAACTTTGTGCAAAACCGATTTCCAAGACTTCATATCAGATGACAGCGCCGGAACTTTGTGAGTTTCAAATGCAGTTGAAGGAGTTGTTAGACTTAGGGGTAATAAGGCCCAATGTCTCACCTTGGGTTGTACCAGTGATTTTTGTAAATAAGAAGGATCGATCCTTACGACTGTGTATAGACTACAGGGACTTGAATCGTGCTACAGTGAAAAATAGGTACCCAATGCCGCGAATAGATGACCTCTTCGATCAGATGAAAGGAGCAACGATATTCTCAAAGATCGATTTGAGATCAGGGTATCATCAGTTAAGGATTAAGGAAGGCGATATCCCAAAAAACAATACTGCCTTTCGAAGTCAGTTTGGACATTATGAGTTTGTCGTAGTACCTTTCGGATTGACCAATGCGCCAGTTGTATTCATGAGCCTCATGAACAACGTATTCCAGAAGTACTTAGACCATTTTGTACAAGTCTTTCTAGATGACATCCTCATCTATTCCACGAATGAAAGAGAACATGAGGAACACTTACGAGTAGTGTTGTCCTGCCTTAGAGAGAACAAATTGTATGGGAATTTGTCAAAGTGTTCCTTCTTCCAGAAAGAAATTCATTATTTAGGTCATATCATTTCTAGCAAAGAAATCTCTGTGGACCCAGAAAAGGTAAAGGCCATTATGGAGTGGCCAGTGCCGAAAAATGTCCATGAGGTGAGAAGCTTCATGGGGCTTATAGCAGGTTATTATTGGATATTTGTGGAGGGATTCTCCAAAATAGCAAAACCCATCACCACCTTGCAGTGAAAGGGGGTCAGGTATGAATGGACAGCAGAGTGTGATAGTGCATTCATTGAGCTTAAGAGGTTACCAACTAGTGCGCCAATTCTACAAGTGCCAGATATGGAAAAGGACTTCACAGTCTGCACGGATTCCTCGAAGAAATGGTTGGGGGCATTGCTAATGCAGGATGGAGGAGTGATAGCTTATGCGTCAAGGAAGTTGAAGAAACATGAAGAGATATACATGACTCATGATTTAGAGTTGGCAACTATAATTCTAGCTCTGAAACGTTGGAGGCATTATCTTGTTGGGAAAAACTTTAAACTCAAAACGAACCATCGAAGTTTAGAACATCTCTTAACTCAAAGAGATTTGAACGCCAGGCAAAGGCGATGGAGTGAGTTTATGAGTGAGTACGATTTTGGTATTTCATACATCAAGGGAGAGGAAAATGTGGTCACAGATGCCTTGAGTAGGAGACCACATATCTTCTCCTTGGTACCCTTAAAGGTCAATCTAAGGGAACATGTGTTGACACAACTCCAAGGAGACAGTTTGTATTTAAAGGTTACTTCAAACCTCCAGAGTGGGAGGCGGTTAGGTCCAAAGTATGAAGGATATAGTCTGGAAGCAGATGAACTATTAAGATATCGAGGACAGATGTACATCGCTGAGAATGGGGATATTCAAAGCATCGTACTGAAGGAAGCCCATAGAGCACTTTATTGTGCGCATCCGAGTGTGAAGAAGATGTACACAGATATAAGGAAGCTCTTCTTCTATGTAGGCATGAAGCGTGATGTAGTCCATTTCATCGCCAAGTGCCTAGAATGTCAACAAGTGAAAGATGACCACCATCACTCGGTAGGCCTCCTACAACCACATGATGTTCCTATGTCCAAGTGGGAAGTCATCTCTATGGATTTTGTTGTGGGGTTGCCACTCACATCTCATAGACACAATGCCATTCTTGTGATAGTGGATAATTTAACCAAGAGCGCTCATTTTATTCTGGTTAGAGACACTTACGATGTCACTGATGTGGCATGTATGTTTGTAAGCAAGGCTATCCGTTTGCACGAGATACCTAGGAAGATCATTTTAGTTAGGGACTCCAGGTTCACTTCTAGGTTTTGGACAAGTTGAACTTAAGCACAACTTATCATTATGAAACAGATTGGCAAACTGAGAGAGTAAATCAATTCATGGAAGACATGCTTAGGATGTATGTCATGGATAATCAAACCTAGTGGGAGAAGTACCTACCTTTGGTAGAGTTTGCCTACAATAATAGTTTTCATAGCTTCATCGAAATGTCACCCTACGAAGCTTTGTATGTAAGGCCATGAAGAACACCATTGAGTTGGGATAGACTAGAATACCAAGTAACAGTTGGGCCAGAATTGATTCAAGAGATGGAGGAATAGGTGATTCAGATTAGGCAGAGACTAAAGGAAGCACAAGATAGGCAGAAAAGCTATGTGGATGCACACAGGACTGACCGAAGTTATGAAGTGGGAGACTAGGTTTTCATTCGTATCAGGCCTAATAAGAGTACCATACGGTTCGGGAAGGGGACAAATTTTTCACCTCGATTTATAGGACCATTCATAATCCAAGAGAAAATTTGACCCGTTGCCTATCGTCTCGTACTGCCACCCCACTTGCATAAAACTCACAATGTTTTTCATGTATCTGTTTTACGTCATTATGTTGCTGATGAATCCCATAAACTAAATTGGAAGAAATTGCAGGTATCGGACGTGGGAACCCTCATGGTAGAGCCGTTACGCATATTGGACCGTAGAGTCCGACAGCTCACAAACTATTTGGTAGACCAAGTTAAGGTCCAGTGGGACAAGAATGTCCAATATCTGCTACTTGGGAAGACGCCGAGACACTACGATGAAACTATCCCTCACTTTTTTTTTACCACCTCGAGATTATGTTTCTCAAAGTTGGGGTGGGTGTAACACCACCTTTTGACTTAGACAGCCAGGATTACCTGAGGCCTATATACTTTATTTTCTAGTCACAGTGAAACTATTAAGTGATACACTTAAACTTTAAAATGTATGAACTTTTATGAATGTTTAAATGCTATTGATGATGATGTATGTAATGCAATCTACTATGAGAGTGTAACTTTTATGAATGTTTAAATGTTATTGATGATGTTGTATGTGATGCCATCTATTATGTGAATGTAAATTTTACGAATGTTTAAATGTTATTGATGACGATGTATATGATGCGACATATCGTGAGGATGTGAATTTAATGAATGTTTAAAATCTATTAGAATGATGTTGGATATGATGCAATCTATTTTGGTAAATGATAATCTTATGAATGGGTGTCGAAATTGAATTATGGGATATTATGAGATCTATTTCTAACTGGAAAACTTTGATGTTAAGTTGTTGGTACAAGGATAC
>SNQJ01S0082396.1:16174-29679 GCA_010110895.2 Picea sitchensis
TGGTATATATAGGAGACTAGGAGGTATAATTACAACTAATGGCCTAAAGCCGACATAAATAAAATAACATTACTAATATAATATGCCCCAATTAAGGGGTAATGAGCCAATATTAGGGCTTAACATGTCCCTCCCCTTGATACAAGTGTTGTCCACAATGCTTGAGTAACTCTAGATGCTTCTATATAAAAGACTCATCTTCCCAAGTGGAATCTTCAGCCAGTAGTTTCCTCCATTTAATGAGATACTTTGAAATGGATCTATTCCTCAGCTGGCGAATTATTGTGTCAGGCCAGATGATAGATCGGTATGATAGGATCACCCTCCTAAAGTCTCAAGCTCAATGTCCAAGGCAAACCCCTCCAAACTCTAAATATTCTGCTGAAGTTGTGCCCTCTTGGATAGCTGAAACCCTTGGTGATTCGACCCTGATGAGAAAAGCCTCCAAATGCTCTGAAACTCTCTCGGAATGTATATCAGGCTAAGAGAACCTAGTGGGTGAAGTTTTGGACCCAGACCTCAAGCAGATCTCTCTAGATCTGAGAAATACAAAATGGTGGGACGTCCTCCTTTCCTCCAAATCGTCCCAGTCTGAATCTAAATGTCTGATAGTGATAACTCTATGGAAAAGCACTCAAAATGATGGTGGAGCACCTACAAGTAAAACCCAACTAATGAAATGCCCAACGCTCCTCCTAATTGGCTAGATTGAACCCTTCTCTTCAAAATGGTGCGCCCTTGCTGAAACTCCTCAAAACAGTACAGCCCTGTTATCTTCAGAACCACTAGGAAGAGATATGTTGAGAATAGAATGGTGTGGAGGAATCTTTCATCCCTGAGACTAATATGTGGAACAAGGTGATTGGATATTTCACCATTGAGTTGCTCACAAGGGTTTGTACAACAAAACCCCCCAACTGAATGCTCAAGAGCAATAACAAGCAATATGCCAAATCCAGAATGCCTAATAGGTGTGCCCTTGCCTCTTACTTATACTTTTCCTTCTAATCCTTTTTTGAGTTACGTTAACTCCCAATGTTAGCTTCTATTCTTCTGTTGAGTTATCTTTCCCTCCTTTTATCCTTTCCCTTTCTCAAGTCAACTTAAAAATATAACTTTAATCTAGTTGACCTCCCCCCTCAGTGTGAGACTATGACCTAGTGGGGGTGCCCAGGACACTGAGTCTCCTCATCACCTCCCTAAGAGGTGGGGGATATTACAGGGAAACCTCCAGTTGAGCAGAGCTCTATTACAATAATATCCAAGCTAGGGTTCTCATACCCTCGACTCCTATTTATACTAAAAAGAAACGTCTAGAGGAAGATCCTTCTAGAAGCAGAAGCTTCTATTAGGTCTTCTTACATCCACCTTATTCTATTTTATCGAAAGGCCTTATTAATATTGACCTTTATTACATCTGAATATATTGTTCTACTTATGTGTAGGTTAGGACCCTAACATGTCTGCCCCCTTAAAAACAGCCTTGTCCTCAAGGCTTGAGATGAGGAAATTGCTGCAGAATGGTAGCTGGTTCCCAAGTGGCGTCTGCTGGAGTTGTATCTTTCCACTGGAATAGCACTTCCTTGATGGTTCTCTAACATAGGCGATGCTCATGCTGGTCCAAAACTGCTTCTGGTTGTAGCCAAATGGATCCTTCTTCAGCTAACTCTGGAAGGTTGGTTTGAATGTGGCACTTAGCTCCAATCCCCTTCCTTAAGCAGGAAACATGAAAAATGGGATGCAGCTTCGAATGGTTGGGAAAAGATAACAAATAGGCTACTTGTCCCACACACTAGAGAATGGTATAAGGACCATAAAATTTGGGCACTAGCTTCTAACAATGCTCGACCTTGAGGGAAGTTTGCTTGTAAGGTTGCAGTCGAAGAAACACCCGATCCCCTTCTGCAAATTGATGTTCAGAGTGACCTTGATCTACTTGTTGCTTCATGTGATTATGTGCCATGACCAAATTCTCTTTGAGGGTACAGAGAATATCCTCTCGAGCTGTAAGTGTTAGGTCAACCGCCTGGACCTTCGAGGCACCCGGTAAGTATGAGAGAACTGAAGGTGGATTCTTTCCATATACCGCTTCAAAAAGAGTCATGTGTGTAGCTGTATGGTATGAAGTGTTGTACCACCATTCATCTAGGGGTAACCATTGAGCCCATTGATTTTTCTTTTCCAAGGAAAAACACCTCGAATATGTTTCCAAACACTTGTTGACAACTTCTGTTTGGCCATCAGTCTGGGGATGATAAGTTGTGCTGAGATACAATTCAGTGCCTTGTATCTTGAACAGTTCTTGCCAAAAATTGCTTGTGAAAGTTGGGTCATGATCAGAAACAATAGAGTGTGGCATGCCATGAAGATTGAAGACATGATCCATGAAAATTTGAGCCACTGTGGATGTTGTAAATGGGTGTTGAAGGGCGCAAAAATGAGCATACTTGGAAAGGCGATCAACAACCACCATGATGACGGATTTATTTCCCGATTTGGGTAAGACGGTAATAAAATCCATAGAGATATACTTCCAAATAGCATGTGGAATCGGGAGCAGCTGTAGTGAGACCGGAGATTTGATTGTTTCTCCCTTGTTGCATTGACACACATCACATTCAACTCAAAATTATGAATGTCATATTTCATACCATCCCAGAAAAAGGAACGTTTGACCCTGTCATAGGTTTTGATGAACCCGGAGTGCCCTGTTGTGGGTGTAGCATGAAGCTCAGAAAGTACCATGGATTTAATCTTTGATTGTTTACTTAAATACAAATGGCCTTTGTATCAAATTTCATCATGGAGCCAAGAGTACCCTAGGGAAGATGGAGCATTGGACTACAATTGTTGGATCAACTGCAAACTTTTGGGATCTTGTAGCCATTCCTGGCAAACGACTTGGAGCCAATCTAGTACAATGAATGAAAGAGAAAAAAGGGATCCTTCATCTTCATATTTTTGGGAAAGTGCATCCGCAACCACATTGTCTTTACCTTTCTTGTAAATGATCTCATAATCATATCCAAAGAGTTTAGTCACCCATTTTTGTTGTTCTGGGGAGGAAATGCATTATTTCATAAAATACTTGAGTCTTTGATGGTCTATCTTAATTTGGAAACGTTGCCCCAATAGATAAGGGTGCCACAAATCAACGGCATGCAGAATAGTCAACATTTCCTTTTCATAGATGTATTTTCCCAGATTTCTTTGAGATAGTTGTTTGCTTGTAAAGGCCAAAGGTCAACCCTCTTGCATTAGGACAACACCAATTCCTTTCCCTGAGGCATCACATTCCAACACAAAGGTATTTGTGAAATTGGGAAGGGCGAGGACTAGAGTGGTGCACATGGCCATATTGAAGGTTTGAAAAGCTTGAGCAGTGGCTAAAGTCCAAGTGAAAGAGTTCTTTTTTAGGAGAGTAGTGAGAGGTGCTGCAATCTTCCCATAATTCTTAACAAACTTGCGATAATACCCTGTTAAGCCCAGAAATCCACGCGAGCTCTTAAGAGTCTTTGGGTGAGGCCAGTCTTGCATAGCTTCAATCTTTTTAGGATCCACACTGACGCCATCTTTTCCAACCAGATGACCCAAGTATTCTACTTCTGAGGCACCAAAAGCACATTTAGACTGTTTCAAGAAAAGTTGGTGTTGAGAGAGTAGGTGGAGAACTTGATCCACATGAGCAAGATGGTCTATCTATGTTTTTCTATAGATGAGGATATCATCAAAGAAAACTAAGAAAAAATGGTGGAGAAAAGGACAGAAAACATGATTCATGAGGCTTTGGAAGGTGGAGGGGGCATTACACAAGACAAAGGGCATGACCAAAAACTCATATTGCCCTCATGAGTTCTAAAGGAAGTCTTGGGAATGTATGACTCATTCATACATATCTGGTGGTAGCTCGAACAAAGATCAAGTTTAGTGAAGAATTGGGCACCACTCAATTCATCCAGGAGGTCATCAATGACAGGAATGAAGAATTTTTCTTTGATGGTAAGTTTGTTGAGGGCACAGAAGTCAGGACACATTCACCAAGAACCTTCTTTCTTCAGGACAATGACCATAGGAGAAGAGTAGGGGCTCGTACTAGGGCGGATAATGCCTTCATTAAGGAGTTCCTGGACCATTTTCTCAATTTCAATTTTTTGGGAAAAGGGGTGACGATACAGATGGATATTGGGAGGAAGGCTTCCGGTTACAAGGGGAATGGAATGATCATGAACATCAAGGGAAGGAGGGAGTCCTTGGGGAGTGGAAAATACCAATTGATGTTTAGAAAGGATGGCTTGGAGGTCTTGCGGGACCGAGGGTGTCTCTGTTGATTGTATGGCATGGAGTTGGGCGATAACACCAGAATGACCCTTTTTTAGAAGCTTTTCCATGCAATGGGAACTAATGATCTTAGGCGAACCAACGGTGATGCCTTGGAACTTATATTGGTGGCCCTCCTGGTCGAATTGCATGGTTAAGTCTTTAAAATCCATGAGAATGGGACTCAAAGTCCTTAGCCAGTGTGCACCCAACACAATGTCACAACCTCCCATGTCGATAGAAAACATATGGGATTTCAGGTGGTAGTAACCAATTTGGAGATGCACATTTTCACAACGCCCTCCACATTTCATGGAACCACCATTGGCAATCATGATTTGGAAATTATTGATGGCATGGATGTAGCAATGAGTTTCTTGGGAAATGCAGTGATGAATAAAATTATGGGTGTTGCCACTATCAACCAGAATGATGACCTTCTGATGCTTGATGTAACCGATTAGCTTGAGGGTTTAGGGAGCGGAGAATCCAGTGAGAGCATTGAGGGAAATGAATGGTTCTACTTCGGGAGGTTCTGAGGGAGGGGTTAGGTCAGTGGATTCAGGTGACTCAGACACAAAGGGAGTTTCTACATCCTCTTTTGAAATATCCTCGGAGATGGTCATAAAAATTTTTTTTTCTTTACACATGTGGCCCAAGAAATATTTTTCATCACAGTTATAACAAAGGCCTTTGAGTTGGCATTCAACCCTTTCAGCCCTGGTCAATTTTTGGATCTTTAGTGGAGCAGAGGGAGTAGTGGGATTTACTAGTTTAGGGTGAGGGATAAAGGAGGGTTTTTGGTTTTGATAAGATACAACCTGTTGTTCTTCTTTAGCTCTTTTAGTAGCCTCCAACCAACTCTAAGGTCGATCCATGAGGACATGGGCCTGAATCTTATCCTTGAGGCTGTTGATAAAACACTCTCGGAAAAAGGCATCAGACATGCCCTCTCTTATAAAAGCCAACCTCTCAAAGGCAACTATAAAGTCTTCCACTGTTCCTAATTGTTTCAACTTTGTCAAATGACCCAAATGGTTGGTTTCAGTTTCAAAGCATTCATAAAGCTCTGCCACAAAGTGTGTCCAAGCAATATACCCTTGACGAGAAGATTTTCTCCATTGCCATCATTGCCAACGTTCTTGATCTATATAGATAACACCATACCGGAGTTTGGTCAAGTCATATGTAATGTTGTATAAAGAGAATTAATGTTCCATTTGGGTTACCCGACCAATGGGGTCCGAGCCATCAAATTTGGTCACATCCACTAGAGAAAGGCATAGGTCATGTTGAAAGTGATGGTTCTGAAAGTTATGGGAATGAGAGGAATGGTCACCTTCAATATGTGGAGGTGAGGAAGAGGAAGGGTTATCTATAGGGATATGCAATTTGGTGCAGAGTGTCGAAATGACTGATTCAAGCTAGGTGGTGAGGTCTTGCTTGATTTCCTCCATTGAGGACTACATGGTTGTATTGATGGTGGCAACATTGGCACTGAGTTGTTTCACTTCTTATTGGGTCTTGATGAGACTAGATTGCAAGGTGTTGAAGCGATATTCCAAGTCTTGGCTACGGGTATGTGCCATGAGGATGGGGGAATTGAAATGGGGCGGGTGGGGTCAAAAATTTTGCCAAAAAATGATATGGATGAATGTGATAAGGGAGAAGAGATGAATCCAATGGAATAGGTCTCCAATAATTGTGAAAAAAATTCCAGACTTTTTTTTTTTTTTACACCTGCGGAGTTATACTCCAGTCTGAAGAATATTGTAGAGAGGAAATTCCCAAATGCTTAACCAAAAAGAAATGTGTATTTACTTGGCAATCCGAACACATTTGTGTTGTAATAGATCTTGTATGTTTTAATTTGTTTATGTTTTTTTCCCCAAGGGTTCTACAGACAAGGGTTTTCCCTGTGGTATAGCTCTCTAATATACATGCGGGGTCCAATAGTAGTACTCGGCCCAATATCGTAGGGCACTAACTAAGGAGGATAGATCGTACCCTTAGCCATACTACCCGACTACCCAGGTACTAAAGAGTATCTTCCCGAGTGCTATTCTCGGTGACACTATAGCAGTCAGGCGGTCAATTGGTTTATCTAAAGAGGGCTTTAGGTAATCTAGGTCGATCCGTGGTGTTGTCTGATGTGGTACCACTCGAAGAGGTACCAACAGGGGTTACAAGGGTGGCCAACAGATGTGCGCTTAAGTACCACTTGAAGAGGTACCAACAGGGGTTACAAGGGTGGCCAACAGATGTGCGCTTAAGTACCACTTGTATTTCATGCTTGTATGAATCCCTCAATTGCGGGTTTATGCGCGTAATGATAAATCTTTGTGGCTTAAAGACGCTGGAATACGTCTCTACCCTGAAAAAAAAATTAACCCACACTTTCTCCCGAAGAAAGTGCTCTGATACCACTTGTAATATACCAGATATAAAATGTATGCAGAATAGAAATGAAATGTTGGTAATGGCAGAATAACATCAATAGAACCAGAACATTCACCACAATAACACTGAAACGATATGAGAATAATAACAKAAATAACACTTTGAATATGAAAGCAATGTTCATGGGCCTCTTCGAGGGGGAAACCTCCAGCTGAGTAGCACTCTATTACAATAATGTCCAAGCTAGGGTTCTCATACCCTCGACTCCTATTTATACTAAAAAGAAGCATCTAGAGGAAGATCCTTCTAGAAGTGGAAGCTTCTATTAGGTCTTCTTACATCCTCCTTATTCTATTTTATTGAAAGGCCTTATTAATATTGACCTTTATTACATCCGAATATATTTTTATACCTATGTGCGGGTTAGGACCCTAACAGGTTTTCCCACCCTTCCTTGAGATCCACCTCAATCTGAATACTATGCTTTAGAAATGGTCAACTGATCCTTTCTTGTGATCCCCTATGATGTTAATATTATTCTTCTGAAAAGGTCAACTAACCCTTCCCCATGCTACCCCTTAATTAGAATACTACACTCTAGGAAGGGTTTTCTAACTCTTCCCTAGAGTCTCCTTGACAAGTAGAACAATTAAGAGAAAGGGTCAACCAACCCTTGGAATCCTACTTGACAAGAACAAAATCCTTGATACAATAAAATATTCTTTAATATAGGTTCCTATAAATTTTATGAAGTATCATTCTTTGGTGGTGACATCACTGTGATAGTGATGAACATTACAATGAACATCATTAGATCATAGTACTATGTCTTGGGTCTTTCTAGAAGGAAGTATTTTAATGTATCCTACAATTTAGACATATCGACTATACTCAATTACAAATTTCCATGAAATTACACTTAATGTATGCAACAATCTCGATAAGTTATATTTAGAAATATTCATGCCTAAAGATAAATTTCCCAACCATTCTCTTGAAGATCATCTTAGGTTTATCAACCCCCATGGTTAAAGAAAAAATTATCTTATCATAAGCATAGATTGTAGAAACTATCATACCCAAGTCCTTAACAATGCATTATCTTAACAATATGCAAATTATTAGCCTCTTAAAGACAAAAACTTATGTTCTAGGAATAGTGAAATATTAAATTATTTTTCATCATTATAGACTAGAAATATGCACAATGCTTAGTATGGGCCACGAGCTCATCATGTTATGATAAGTTGGAGCTTGGAATCACTCCTATATTGCATTTAATTTCTTAATAATGGTAAACATTGTTGTGAATTCCACCCTTATAGAAAGCTTAAACGTGAAGGTGAGGTTGAGTTGACGAGTAATGCTTACATGTATGTAGGAATTGGATACAATCACACATGTAAACAAATTCATGTCATCATATCTTTAAACTTTAACTTCCCACAAGCCTTGGTAATCTCAAATTGTGTAGCTATTTAGGGTATGCAACTTCAAAAAAATAAGGTTCACGAACCTTGTTTTAGGTGGGATAAGCTTGGCCCTTCTTAAGGAGGTATCTACATTTTGTTATAGAAAAATATACTATAAGGTTAATAGAATCAAAGTTTTATAGATGATATTTGCATCAAAACATGTAGAAGAGAAAGTCTGCATATAGTTGTAGTTTCTTATAGGTGAAGATATCGATCCATAAACAGGCATTGTTTTGCACATAAAAGTAGGTGTTTTCTTAGCTCTAAGTTAATTTAACTATCGATGGTTGAGCAAAGAAAAAACCATAATAATTGAGCAAAGAATTAAATTTTTAAAGAGTAGCCTAGAAAAGCACTTAGTTTCCTCTACATATTGCATCAATGCATCTCAAGAAGGAAATGTCACTACATTCAACATAAATATAATAGTCTATACATCACTTTTTAAGCATTTTGCAGAATTACTAGGAATAAACTTTAGCAAGCATTGCCAAAAGAAACTTCTTCATATAGGTTTGAAGTCCACACACCTCCAAGTGTATTCCAGAAGATGTGCTCGACTTTTTAGTGTAACGTGGTGATGAAAATTTTATTTTTACATATTCTTTAAATTGAATCCCTTGAAACGCATATGTAAATTTTGATGTGAGGTGAAAAATAAATTTGTAGGGAATTTTCTTATCTTTTTAATGATGTTTTTTCAAAAAATATTAATGTCATTTGATGTGTAAAACTTGCATTTATTATATGTTTGTCCTTGAAAATTTCTAGAAAAGTTAGCATGATCTATACTGATCGGGATTATTTTTGGCACGAAATGAGAGCAGAGATATAATAAATAAATATACAAATATCTATCAAATATACAACAATATAACAAATATATATCAGAGATATAACCATAAACACGGAGATACAATAATACACATTTTTTATTAACGAGCAAAATGTACAAAACTGTAGAATGACATAGTGAAAGACTTGCTAGAATGGTGTCGGCTTATCTCTAAAAAGAGAAGTGACGACTATTCTCATTCGCAAGAAGATGATTGTTACAATGAGGTTCCAAAGGCCTTTTTAACATAAAGAAAATCGAAAACCCTAACATCGAAAGATGAAAAGGAAACAATTTTGTGGACCCGGTTTTGGGTCGTTTGGTATATCAACTTCCTAGGGGCGTAACTTTAGCATACGATATTTGTTTTGGGAACATGATAGCTTGTTGGAAAGGCATCGATGAGGATCATGATCATGAAAAAATGTCATTTAGGCCCTCAAAATGGCCCCGGAATTTTAGGACCCGAAAAAACTACTAAAAATAGTAAATTGCCAAAAAACTATTTTGAGCCAGTTGGAATAGGTGGGTGGCCACCGATATCCACCTGAATCAATCCTCCTTCCTTAGGAAGAAATATTCTCCATTGAATTGATTTCCCGTGGGAGAGGGTAAAGTGTTTTTCGAATATGAATCTTTGTGAGTTGCTTGCCTTGCTAGAGAAGTTGCGTGCTTAGCTTGTTAAAGGCTGTCATGAACCTATTTTTAGCAGGGTTGAATCTGTTCAACCAATTTGTTGTATCTTGGCTTTACTAGGTAGTGTGTAGGAAACCTTGTAGGTAAAGAAACAATAACTTATTTCTCTTGTGCAATCTTCTTCTATTGGATAGAAAGGTCTTGGGCTAAGGCTACAATTGTTGCAGTGTCCTTATGTTCACCTTTTGAACAAATTGTGAAGAGGATGAATTTTGCAATATGAGATATTAACTTGTGGCACTGTTTTGGTGGGACAGTAGTCAAAACTACCTCTGGTATCTTGTAGAGTTGACACCCCATAGTAACAATGATACTACGGGCTCAAGACTCATAAACAACATGACGTTTCCACATATATGGTTGTCCCAAAATAACACCATAGACATCAAGAGGGGAAACATCACACAATACATCATCCTTGAAGGGATTGATGCCATAGGATAGGCAGGAGTATTGGATGACACAGAGATATTATCCTTGGTGAAGCCACTCGATGTTGTATGGATGTGGGTGTGGTGTTGTCGACAATCCCAACTGCTTGATGACCTTTGTTGTGATGAGTTTCTTCTGGCTTTTGCTATCAACAATGACATGCAATAGGGTCCCCCTCACCCACATCTATGAATGGAAGATGAACTTCCCCTCTTTAGGATATGTTGGTTCCTCTGGTTGAATTGTTGTAGTCGCAACAGTAGTAGTGGGATCTGGGTTGATGATTTGTCTTCTCCCATTATTTTCTGAATCAGGGTTCAACTCCTTTCTTTTGATATCTACCACCAATGATTGTTTTGAGTGACATTCATCAGTGTTGTGTTAGGGTATTTTATGGAAATAACACCACTTTCCAGTGTCCTTCTTTGTATTTCCATTATCCTTCTTTCCTTGTGGCTTGAACTGGTTTTCTGGAGGTTGGTTGTTATGGACATATTTTGTTAAGCCCTAAATAGTGGCTCATTACCCCTTAATTGGAGCATATTACATTAGTAATGTTATTTTATTTATGTCGGCTTTATTCCATTATTTGTAATTATACCTCCTAGTCTCCTATATATACCAAGGAGACATTTTCATTTTGAATCATCTTGTAATTGTACATTTATGTGGGAATAAAGAGGTTGCCCCCTCAAAGAGGCTTATTATCTGAATTTCTCTCTTTTTCAAGGCGTTGAGTACTTATTCTAATGTTTTTCTATGCTATATTGATATTTGGTTCCTAACATATGGTATCAGAGCTCAACGTCTTGGGGTTTCGCAGCTACATTTGAGACACCGTGGAATTTTTGCTATGACTTTTTTTGTACAATGTTTCAAAAGGAACAACTTGGAGAATATTTAGTAGACAGATCAAGGTACGTTTTGTTAAAATTTCAGCTCCTAAGGCCTTATACTTTCGGAGATACAGCCTGTGTAAGATAGGGTTCTGGAATCATCAAGAACTAAGTCATTGCAGAATTTTCGCTATAAAAACTTTTTTGTAACGTTTTAGACACTGAACTTTGGAGGATATTCACAAAACTTAGTAAGGTATCTGTGGTAAAACGTTCATCTTTTGGTTCATCTTACATTTGTAGATACACCTTGTGGAAGATAGGGTATCTGACTAGTCCTATTCACTAGTCTCAAGAAGGTGTTCCAGGTAAAACTATCATAACTTCTTTGTAGAGTATACAAATTGAGTGAGACTAGTTGCATTGGATAGTGGAAAGTCTATAGTATTTCAGGTACAATTTTAAGATTTTATCTCAATTATTTTGTGCAGGGCACGCTATACAAGTGAGATATCTTGGAAAGGCCAAAAATTAGCAACTTGTGGGGAAGTTACCGTAAATTCCGCTTGGCAAATCCAATTTTGATTAGACCTGTGGCATTGTAGAGAAGAAATATTAGAGAACTACAAAAAAGAAAGTTTCATACCCAGAAGGGCCAAAACTTTGGAGATACATCAAAAGAAAGATTTTCTAGAAGAACCACCTCAAAATCAAGGTTCAAAAGTGATACTTGGCCAACATGCCACCCAAAAAGGGAACTTCTACACCAAATAAGCCTCCAGAAATTCCTACCTGGACTCCTGATAAAGGTGAAGAAATGCATAGGGACATAAATGAATTACAAAAGAAGACAATGACAAAATATGAACTACAAGGGATGAGGGATTCAACTGAAGCTAAATTGGAGGTAATAATGGATACTAAGATGGATGGTTTAAAAAGGGATATCATGGAAGGAATGACAAATTTCCTAATAGAGAGGACACCTGAAACTAAAAATGTGTCCCATGAAATTCATGATGAGGACACAAGGAAGATGAATCAAGAATGCAGAAACTCCAACTTTGGGTTGAAGACCAACCACGTTCAAGATCGATATGAGGAAGTTTGATGGCAAGGACCCAATCACATGGATACTTTAGATGGAGCAATTCTTCGATCTACATAATGTGCCACATACACAAAAGGTACGAATTGATTATTTATATTTTGAACCCAATCAATTTGTATGGTATTGATGGCTTTGTTCTCGCAAATCATTCTTCACTTGGACAATTTTCATGGAAGAAATGATAACACACTATGAGGATACAAGGAGAAATACCTTCTTTAGCCAAATGATAAATCTCAAGAAAAAGGGTTCATTTACAGATCACATTGAGAACTTCCAAAGATTGAATATAAAGGTATGAGATATGCCATATGAGCACTTGATTGATGTATTCATAGGAACTTTTAAGGATAACATTCAACATGAGGTTCTCCTTTGGGAACCCAAATCATTGGAGAATGCATTTAGGGTGGCAGGAAATGTTGAAAGTAAAACTATGGCTATGTCTACTAGAAGGATCAATCCTAATAGCTATAGAGAGAACAATGCTCCTTCTTTTAAAACACCTCAACAAATGGAGGAAAGAAAATAAAAAGTTTTATGCTTTAATTTTGACAGCAAGTACAGTAAGGAACATAAGTGTGGTGAGAAGAAATTATTCTACATAGATTGTGAACAGGAATAAGAACAAGAACAAGAACCATCTCAATATGAAAATGTAGAAGCAATTTCGTCTGAAGTGTTGACTCCCACGATATCGTGTAATGCATTGGATGGAATTATCACTCCTCAAACCCTCAATATTGAATGATATATCAAAAAGAAAAAGGTAATAGTCCTAATTGATTATGGCAGTAGTCATAATTTCATTCACTATAAATTAGCCAAAGATCTCAATTTCTTTGTATATCCAGGGCCAGAGTTTCAAGTAATGATTGCAGATGGAGGAACTATCAATTGCTCAGGAAAATGCAATAAGATCAATCTTACTATGGGGGAATATGTAATGAATAGTCCAATGATTTTTATACCCATGGGTGGTCCTGATGTTGTACTAGGAATCCAATGGTTACAATCATTAGGAACGGTGGCTTTTAATTTTCATGAAATTTTCATGAAATTTTCATTGGAAGGAAAAGAAATTGAGTTAAGAGGTATCACAGGGAAACCAGGTAAGGTGATAAGCTCTAATGGCATGAAAAAATTATTGAAAAAGGGGCATCAAGGTGTTATTTCACAACTATGCTCACTAGATGTTCAAACATCTAAGCCATCTACTCCTCTAGATCTCCAAGGGATCATTGATAAGCACTCCAAAGCATTTGAAGATATTCCCAAAGGTCTTCCACCCACTCGAAATCATGATCATGATATTCACCTAATTCCTGGGAGTGTTCCTCCTAACATCGGGCCATACAGATACCCTTATGCCCATAAGAGTGAAATTGAGTGCATGGTTGAAG
>SNQJ01S0082396.1:35199-46077 GCA_010110895.2 Picea sitchensis
AATGGCACAAATGTTCTTTCAAAATGTTTGGGTGCATTTTGGATTGCCTAAATCCATTATTTCTGATCGAGATTCTCGATTTGTTGGAAATTTTTTGTCAAGTTTATGGGCACTCATGGACACCAAACTGAAAAAGAGCACAACTTTTCATCCACAAACCGATGGTCAAATAGAAGTGGTAAATCGAACAGTGGTGCATCTTCTTCATGGTTATTGCAGTAAGAATCCTAAACTTTGGGATGAGCATTTACACTACATTCAGCATGCTTACAATTGAGCTAAGCACTCTTCAACTCAAACATCGCCATTTGAAGCATGTTTTGGCTATTTGCCCAAATCTCCTTTAGATTTTATATTTGGGAAGGATATTGCTATTAATGGTCAATATGACATTGATAGGGAAGAAAATTTCATTGAACAAGTTCAGTCCATACATCATATGGTGCAAGAGCAGTTGGAAAAGAGTCAAGCCAAGTACAAGATGAGACATGAAAAGCATCGTGTTGATCACAGTTTCCAAGTTAGAGATGAAGTTTGGCTTTACATAAGTAAGGAGAGGCTTAAAGGAGAAGGTAAAAATTTGAAACCAATTCGATATGGTCCTTTCAAGATTATCGACAAGATTGGTAACAATGCCTTTCGTTTAGATTTGCCTCCTTATATGCAAATGTATGCAGTTGTTAATGTTGAGAATTTGAAATTGTATGAGCCTCCTTTGATTGATGATCAAGGAGAGCATGTTCAGATTCCTTCTATAGATGATTTTTCCCCAAAATATCTTACAGAATTGCATGAAGACACAATCCTTGACAAGAGAATGCGAACTTCAAAACGAGGAAATGTGGAGTATCTTTGAGTTGGTATTAAAGGTACAAATCCAATCAAAGCCAAGTGGATTGAGGTTGGAAAGGTGAGGGAACTATACCTTCATCTTCAAATAGATTTAAAATAGTCTTTTGGAGGTCCAAAAGCTTTCCAATGGGGAGGTGTGATCCAGGGGATCAAATTTTGCTCAAATTTCAAAGTGCTCGGAATTGCTTCAAATCACATGGGAGCATAGGCCTCGTCGTTACAAACCCAACGCAACTCATTTGGGTTCAAACGGACATCAGGAGCGAGAGATATCGCGTTCTGTTCAAAATGACAAATAGGCAAAAAAAGGATGTTGACTGTACAGTCCGTACGGATGCTGACATGGAAGACCGTACGACACGTGGCAAGATGTACAACATGTGGTAGATAATTATGTGGACAGTTGGTGTGTGACATGGTTTGTTTGCAGTGAACAGGATGGCAACATGTGGCCCAATCAATGGCCGCCACGTGTCACATGTATATTGGTTTAAAATATTTACATTTGGCAGGATTCGACCCCGCGACCTCTGAGCAGGGGGAAGAGACTTGGGAAGGGCTGCCAACAAGAGTGCCACCATTTAAACCTTATTATATCTATGGCATGTTATATATTTAACATTGCATTGGTGTATGGTTGGCGCGGGACTGGGCTGGGGCTTAGCCCCAGCCCCCGGTCATATATACAATACATATGACCATTGTTATATCGTTGGCCCGCACGCACAGTTACATTTTGATTTGGTTTCAACGGTTATGCAAACAAACTACTACTTGTCATTTAACCATTGTCTTATGGAAACGGGGCTTATTTTTGCACTTGTGCGCGGTCATATGGGTCATAAGACCATAGCCTTGGCGGTTAGGGGGTAGGTGCACCTGTAATTGTCCTACAATTTGCATGGTTTGCATGGTTGTGTTCGGTGCTAAGTTTTAACACTTAAATATGCGTGTGGGCTAGGTTGAGCCAACAAGGGTGCGATTTGTAGATGCAGAGACATCAAGTTTGAAGGGGGACTTCCAGGAAGCCTATCTTCTTCAATTTTTGGCCAAATGAGGTGTCGAAAAAGCCCAGCTAGGGGTTTTTTGATGTTCTGAAGCCATTGAAGCAGTCTATTTGGCATTTTGAGCATTGTAAAGCACATTTTTTTAGCACTTTGAGCAAATAATACAAAATATCCATTGGAAGCTGGACCAGGAGATGTAGCCCAAGCGAGGGGTGAACTCCTTTATCATTTGTTGTGTTATGTGTTTTCTGTTCACTATTATTTTTGTTGTTTATATTCATCTTGAATGAGTAAATTCTATTAAATTTTTGTTGCAAAGTTGATCCATTTGCATTTTAACACATAAAATTTAACTTGCAAATATTTTCAAGAATTCAAGTCTTCTTCATTTTTAGATCAACTAGACTCGAGATATAGCTATTGGTTAACCATTGTAGCCACCCTATGATATATTTGTATAAACCTCACCTACTTGATAATGATGATTCTTGGCAAATTTTCTAGGATGATAGGGACATTTGTTTCTTTTGGCTTATTGAGAGCAAGTTGATACTCTAATGTCATTATCATAGACAAAAAAAAGTTTCCCAAGGGCTTACTACCTTTCTATAATTCCTTTTCCCTAAGTGATATTGGGAGTAAGAACACATACTCTCAAGAGTATTCAAAGATAAAGGTATCATACACTATCCTTATGAATATTGGTGCAGATGATGACCCTAAAACGTTGTCTATAAGCACTAATTGTTTCGAGTTAGAAAAGAAAAATAATATTACTTTATTCCTTGAATTCAGGGATGTCTTTGTTTATTCATATGATGAATTTTGTAGTTTTGACCTAAGAATTATCCATCATGCTATTACTATAATATACAACACTATTCCTATTTGGCAAAGACAACAACTAGTTACTCTAGCCTTTGAGACCACTATTATGAGGGAAGTTGACAAGATTCTCAATGCCAATATCATAACTGGTTCTATATCCAGTCCCACCACTCACATCCACAGATCCATTTGATTGAGTTGACCTTGTATCTAGAGAGGAATATGCTTCTTCAAAAGCATAGGTAAGGGCATAAGCAATAGAGGTGGTTTAATACATTGACTCAGAAGCAATTAACTGGGTAAATACAACACCCTTAGCAAGAGAGGATGCATAGGTAGTTGAGGCATAGGCTTCTTCTTCAGTAGCAGAGAAAAATAAAAGGGAAAAGGAAGCAATAGGAAAAGTAAACCAAAAGCAGCAAAGGTGGAAATAGAAGAATGAGAGATAATTATTGACTTCTGTGTCAAGTACTTTTAGTGGGTTTCTAACTTGGTCCTAATTCAAAAAATGAATGGGTACATTTGACTATGTGTAGACTTTCGCACCCTTAACAAGGAAAGAGTGAAGGATAACCTTATTCTCCCCAACATGGACCTAATCCTGCAATAAGTTGTAGGATCCCAAATGATGTCTCTTCTTGATGGATTCTTAGGCTGTGATCAAATTCACCTCAAGTGAGAAGATCATTATAAAACCACCTTCACTACTCAATGGGGCACCTTCACTTTTGAATTCATGACATTTTTTCTAATCAATGTAGGTGCCATGTTTTAGAGAGATACGCACATAACATGCAATGACTTAATTGGTATGATTATTTAGGTTTACCTCGATGACCATACTATTCATTCCAAGCTATCAGGATATACTTTTAATCACCCGAGGAAACTATTTCCATGTTGCAGAAAGTACGACATGTCCTTGAATCTAGCTAAGTCTATATTTGGTGTCTCATTTAAGAATACAATCATGAAACCTATGGAATCGATCAAAATAAAGAATTCTCCAAAATTTCAAGGTATGATTTTTATAGGTTGGCTACAAGTTCAAGATAATGTACATTGTAAGACCAATTCCACTATCAAAAGACAATGTACATTGCTTAACAGTTTTAGGCTAAGAAGGATACTTCAAAGGTATTATCTTGATATCATATAAATCCTCACCTGTTTCAATAACTACAAGGACTTCAATGCAAAAAAAATATTACTACTCAAAATTTCATCCTTCTATCACAATCAGAATGCCAAAATATCAACATTGTCATACTGCTACAAATTTCTTAGCATACATCCTCCCTGTTCTAGCGGTGTACATTCTACTGCAAACTTCAACACCTACAAGTATGCTACCAATGCAAACTCCTAAGCAGAAAAGAGGCCTAGCTACAGAGTTTGCTAAAGATAGAATTATGCTGCAGAGTTTGTCTCCTCATGCAAATAGAATGCAAACTCATGCCGAGACTTTGTTGCCTTCAAGCTACCTCTCAAATCAAGAATTCCTCAATACGTTTTCATCAGATATAATTTCATTTATCATGTCTACAAGTTATCACCTATGTTATCTTTGATTTAAGTTATTGCATTGTTTAAATACAGTGTTAAGCATTATCTAGTTTTCCAATACTCTTACCATTCCATACTTATACCATTCTTATAAAACTGGGCCATAGTTATTACCAAAAAAAAATATTACTACTCAAAATTACATCCTTCTATCACAATCGGAATGACCAAATATCAACATTTTCATACTGCTACAAAGCTCTCAACATACATCCTCCCTGTTCTAGTGGTGTACATTATATTGCAAACTTCAACACCTACAAGTATGCTACCAATGCAAACTCCTAAGCAGAAAATAGGCCTAGCTACAGAGTTTGCTAAAAATAGAATTATGCTATAGAGTTTGTTTCCTCATGCAAATAGAATGAAAAATCACGACGAGACTTTGTTGCCTTCAAGCTACCTCTCAAATCAAGAATTTCTCAATATGTTTTCATCAGATATAATTTCATTTATCATGTCTACAAGTTATCACATATGTTATCTTTGATTTAAGTTATTGCATTGTTTAAATACAATGTTAAGCATTATCTAGTTTTCCAATACTATTACCATCCCATACTTATACCATTCTTATAAAACTGGGCCATAGTTATCTAGAGTTTCAAACATGATCATTTGAAATATAAGTTGGGGGAGAGGGGATTGCAATGCTAATCCATAACAATCAATTTCAATCCATAACAAGGTGCCAGTAGTCAAGTGAAAGAGTTGTGGCCTATGAAAGAAAGGTAAGTATGTTGACATGAAGTAAAGAAATCATCACAAGATGTGGTGATTTCAAAGATAAAGTATGCACCAAAAGGACTTATTTTGAATGCAACTTTACTCATTTTAAACCCAATTCAAGTTCTAAGTTTCTCACCCATCCTCCACAATGCGCTAAGTGCCCCCAAGATTGAAAGAAGGAAATCCAAATGCATGTGTCTATAATGAGATTATTAAGTTTATTATCATTGATGCCCTAGCAAGATAGAAACACAAGGTTATTTGGGATCAATTTTTTAAGATAATTGAAGAATAATTTCTAGCTTCATAGTCCACCATAGGTGTGGAAGTGGCTCCTACAACACAAAAAAAAGGGGGAAGAAGAAGATTACTAACAAGGTCACTAGGTGGGATGGCCCCAACATTCAAGGGGGCTACTTTAAAAAGAAGATAAGAACAATTCAAGACATAAACCAAAAAGAAAAAAACACCCATTCTCTACGTATAGATGACATATCCCAAGACATTGTTGAAACAGTGCTCAATATAGGAGGTTTATCTACTCATAAAACATTGATCCTATCAAGCAAGTATAACATAAAAGATAAGAAAGATAAAGAGTAGGAAGCCAAGAACAAGGGAAAGGTCTCTTATGGCTAAAGACGTAGGCATATTTTACCCACTAGGAACCTACTAGACATAAGGTTTGTGTTGACCCATGTTCCCATCCACTGATCTTGATAAGGACAAGATATTGATATGATCCAAAAGACTTTGAAAGTCCAAGTCATAGGGACTATGAGGGGATATATATATATATATATATAAGAGTAGTGTAACTTAGTGGAATGTATAGGGCTATATGGGCTCAAACCTTAGACCTTATCAGTAGAACAGATCAAAGTTATTATTATCAAAATAATTTGAACTATTCCAAGAACCCAACATGGATTTTATCGCATTGGGATATTTCCATGTCCATGTGGATTCCACTACCATTGCACTGGGAACATGTTGACATAGCTAGGGGAACACATGCTACACCACCCTAGATAATTTTCTAGAAAAAAAATTTAATTACACAACCATGAAAGGAAAAGGCTTGGTAATGGTGTATATGCTACAAAATTTCAAGTATTATCTTCCGGACCAGTTCTTCAAGTTGTCCATTGATAATTTAGTGGTCAAGTATTTGGTTAACAATACAATGTTGGAAGGTTAATTCTATCCATGTTTACTACTATTTTAGGAGTTTGATTTTGAAGTGGTGGTTAAACGAGGTAAACAAAATGTGGGACCTAATCACCTCTCAAAAATCCACAATTGGAACAATGTTGGGATAGCTCATAAAGTGTTGAATGTAGATATATTTTGCATGGAATTTGTAGTTCTTGAATTCTTCACTAATATTCAAAACTTCAAATATAAATCTACATGCACTAGAAGAATATGGTGATAGTAAAGATTGATATCCCATAATTAAGGATACAAATTATTAGTTAATCATACGGTACTTGCACACATTAGCAATGGATGGGATTCTTGACTACTATGTGTTGGATCATGAATTATAGGTGGTGCTCTAGGAATCGCATGATGGACATAGAAAAATACATTACAGTGAGAAGACACAACTGTCACAACATACATTAAAATGAGACATGTTGGATGCAAGTTTCATTCAATTCAAGGCTAGAGTGCACTCTCCACTCCATTATTCATATTATTATCTTCATTCACTCCTATTAGTATATATTCTCCATTTATCTTCTATCATTTGTTTACTTAGGGTTCATATCTCTGTGTGTGTGTGTGTGGTTAATATTTTGTACTAAAAATATGTTATAGTTGTATTGGTCAATGTAACAATACAAAAAAAGGTTTTTCCCACAGTCTATGATTCATACTTTGTTAAACAAATTGATGCTTGTCTACCAAAAATGAAATTATATCCTTTCATGAGGATTGTGAACTTTTACTAGTATAAAGCCTACTTTAAAAAACACATCAAAACCCTTACCTTTTCATTGTCCTTCCGCCAGATCTATTAGCCCATACAACTTGATAAGAGTTTTTCACGCAATGCATTTCCATCACCAAGACCTGCATGAATCATAAAATACAAATTCTTTATATGAGTAAATAATATATAAGCAAATAAACATGCATTTAGTTATGTTAAATACTCTAGAGAAAAAATAAGTGGTCGCATACCTTAATGAGATTCTCTTTGTTTCAAGAATAGGTTATTCTCTACTGAATAGGGCCAACCACGTGAAGGTGGAAGCTCATATGGCTCCTCCCCCCCTCACATCGCTCTCAATTCGCCATACCCAACAAATAATTTTCTTTATAGAGAAAACATATAGACATTCATGCATAACTAGGATAGTCATCAAAACATATGAACATATAAACATTGAATCATATGAACATATAAAAATTGATAAACATCCAAATACAAGTCATGAATTTATACATCTAATTTTTCTTCGATTATGTTTTTTTACATTCATAAAATTGACAATTGGGTTATTATAATCATCCAAAGACATTGTATTTTGTGTGCCCTGACCTTCTATTGTTTGTGTTTCCATGCGCTCATGTACCATACTTCTGGTATGCCACTGGGAAGGGCATCAAGGCATATGTTCAGGGTCATGAATTACAACAACGAAAATGATCATATCGATATGTTGAAATATAATTGAAATAACTAATTCATTATTTTGATTAACATTACACTATTGCTCTTTAACTCTCTGTGTAACTGTGACAATTGGTGCATTGATTTCTTGTCCACTTGGTTCCTTTCGCAGTTCACCCTCCTAAGCTACATGCTCTTCAATTTTGAGAAGATAATATATAGGTATAAGTCAGGAAATAAATATCTACAATCACAGTAAATATTTATAATTCTGAAGAATACATACCAGAATGGGTACTCTGCTCTCCATTATCATTGGACATGTATGTTAGAATATGAAGGATTGTGCTCGTTTTACCATTGAAAATATTATTTTCACTCAACCATAGGCCGAAGCCACTCTCTGAGAACCTTAACCTTGACAGAGAACCATTCTGGAAGCAAACCCTAGGCTAGATAGCCAAACAAAGGGTAGCGCACCTTTCCCCAAGGATAGTCCATCAACAAGAGCTGATCATATAGTCCAAACCCTAACCAAGAGATAGTCCAAGCCAAATGCGATCTTCTAGCTAT
Organism: Picea sitchensis; assembly: GCA_010110895.2. Lineage (NCBI taxonomy): Eukaryota > Viridiplantae > Streptophyta > Pinopsida > Pinales > Pinaceae > Picea > Picea sitchensis. The sequence continues at coordinate 43,381 of SNQJ01S0082396.1, forward strand.
AGCAGCTGCAATGGAAGATCTCCTCAAACCTGTGCACAAGACTGGGCACTACAGTGCACACAAGTTATTGCTCTACAATTCTAAGACTGCCTGCCAGAATGAGATCTGGCCTCCTGTATTTATACTAATTATGGCTAACTGCCTGGGTCAACTTCTCATTCTAGGTATCTGTCTGTTCAATATATATTAATTATTTTGGCTAACTTCTTCTCTTGGAGGATAATAACCTAATATAAATTACCTCTTGAGCTGAAATGTCTTCTATGGTTATTAGCCAACTCATTAGGGTTTCTTCTTTCTTTCTAAAGTATTCTATTCTCGTCAGGTTACGCGTGGAGGTAAATACCTCCCGCAGCTACCATAATATCAAAAATCTCTCCTAGATAGGGAGGCATTACAATTAATGGTCTTGATCACGAACATACCATTCACCTGGTAGCATCAACATAGACTATCTCATGACTAGCTCATGAGCATCATCATCACCATCAGTATCATCAGCCGTATCATCTCTCGAAACCATACTCCATCTGAGTAATTAGACATGATGTTGGATAATTCACTCACACCACAGAGTGATACAAGAGCCATTATTCTAATCTGGACATATGTCCTAGAAGAATAAATGTTATGAACCATTTTCCGTTTGGGAAATCTTTGTTCTTTGATCATCCATCTAGATGATAATCATTTCCAATATTGTTGATAGTCTTCAAGGCAATTGGAATAAAATAGAACACAACTGTGTCTATCCATAGTAGTACATAACTACAATCCAGTGGTACATTACCACACCAAGTAACACACAAGTACTTGATCAAACAGTGGAACACATCCACCACAGTAGTATATATCTACTGTCATACAATCTTCATAACAATCATCTGATATCAACCTGCATAGAAACAATGTTATGATATAAACTAAATCATATGGGCCATTCTTCCACTCATATCTGTGATATCTCGGAAGAGCATCTTCCCTCAAAAGGTAAGACATCAATGATGAGCTATCTGGACTATTCTTCTCAAGCAAGGAAGAATAACTGTCCTGATTTCTAAGCCTGGACCATTCCTCGCCCTGGGCCATTCCTTCGACACTAAACAAAGTGTAACCTGGAGAGAATGAATCCTCCCTAAGGAATGCATGTCCCTAATTGTTGAGCTTGGACCATTCCCCACCCTGGGCCATTCCTCCAGCACTAAAAAAAGTGCAACCTGGAGACAATGAATACACCCTAAGGAATGATTGTCTGAACCATTTCCCTTGTTAACCACAAGAGGAAAAGATTGTCCTGTATCAACCTCCAAAACAAACCATTCCTCATGTTAACCAAAATGAGAAATCATTATCTGGCGAGGCGGGCCAATCTTCTTGAGTAACCCTCAAGAAGAGAGACTTCCCTAGACCACTCACCATGTTAACCACAATGGGAAGTTGTTGTCTATGATACATCAACAATTTGGACCATTTCCCATGTTAACCACAATGGGAAATTGTTGTTCGTCATAAATCTCAATCCACTTTCCGAATAGGAAAGAATCTGCTCATCCTGGACCATTTTTCGAACTAAAAAATGATTATCCATAAATCAATACATATCAGTGCTCCCTCCCAACCTGGGAGTCATATCTTCCTTTTTCAATAAGGAAGTCGTCTCCACAAGCTCCATCTTGAGTACACAAACTCTTTCATCTTGGATAGAAGCTTTACCAAAATGTCTTTTTATCTTCTCATCTATGGAGATATGTATTGGAGAACCACTTTCTCCTTTCTGGACTTCATCACGGATAATGTGATGCTTGATTTCAGATGTACTTCAGTCTGGAACACTGGTTTTTCTATGAAGGCTTCATGTAGCTCTGATCGATAAAGTATATCATTGTTTGGAACACTACAACATATCCATGTGGCACTTCTTCTGACATCATGAGATCTGATCTACTGAGTAATCATATTGATACAATATCTTTGTTATATAAAATCTTCACCATGCTTCTACTGTGCACTGGAGGTTCTCCACCAAGTTATGTTTTTCCATCTGCATACAAGGGTCTCTTTCTGGTATGCCTCAAAGTCTTGAGGTTTCTCTTCATATGCTTTTTGTTCAATTTCTTTGGAGAACATTCTTTACATTTATTTAATGTAGAATTCCAACTCATGGATGTTGCAGATGATATAATGACTCATGTAGAGATATGTCTGGTTTACTGGAACAAGTAATCATCATAGTCTTCTCCCTCCATCTGGAAGAAAATCTAGTTCTAGATCTCGCAATGCTTTCATTCATAATTCTTCCATACACTGTTCTTCATCATGACTTTTAGTTCCTCTTCTTGATTTCTTTTAGTGAGTTCATATCAGGCTGGTAATCTTGTGATTCTCGATACAATGACTAGTTGTTCTGGCTTCTCTTTCTTTCTTGGAATCATCATGTTCTTCTTTATGTTTTTCTTTAGCTCTTGGGTCCATGGAATTTATTATAGATTCCATGCCCTAAAGATTCCACTCTTTACTTTCATCATAGGATCACGGATGTGAATGGAAAACCAGGGATACTTTAAGGCTTTTCTTCGAAGAAGAATTCTTCTAAGGTCGAACTGAACACGTACTACTTTTCATGTTTGCTGCCATGGATATATACTTCATCATATTCAATGGATCGTAGGATTAGCTCCCTCCTAATCCTTGCTTCAT
>SNQJ01S0082397.1:0-28132 GCA_010110895.2 Picea sitchensis
GGGAGGTTTGTATTGATTGAATATCTGATACCTCCTAAAAATACTACAACAACTCAGGGGGAGCATGTTTTCTTTGACATTGATGTCAAAGGAGGAGAAAAGGAGTGGTCCGGACCGGATGCTATAGTTGGAGGTCCAAACATATTAGCGCAGTAATTCAGGGTTTGCATTAATACCAAAGGGGGAGATTGTTGGCATGTTTTCAGGCAGATTTGCTTGTCATTGATGGCAAGATCAGAGTATGAAACGATGGAAAAACTGGGACAACATAAGCTCGAAAGAGAAAGTGCAATGGTGCATGCAGAGTGCAAGAGTGTGCTTGTTCATTTGATGGAAAACATGCAGGCAAGGAAGATCAGCAGCACAGGGATAATGGCATGGAAAGATCAGAAGCGTAAACTCCATTTCAAAGTTTCAGATACTGGGAAATTGAGAAGTCAAGAGTTGAGACTCTTCAACATAGGAGTCATGGAGTTGCGAAATCCGGAATCCCGAAATCCCGAAATAGGCACATAAACGAAGAGTTTCACAAACTGGGAAATAACTCCATTTTGGAGTTTCGGATACATGGAGTTGGAAGAGTCAAGACTCTTCATCATTAAGAGTCCCAGAATCATGAAATGTGAAACGCCGAAATACAGAAAGAAGGAGGACAATTTCGGATACCAGGAGTTGGGGATGTCAAGAACTCTTACTACAGGAGTCCCGAACTCGCGAAACCCAAAGTCGCGAAATGGGAAATCATGAAATGTCAAAGACTCCATATCGGAGGTTTGGATACTAGGAGTTGGAGATGTCAAGGACTCTCACGACAGGAATCCTGAAGTTGCGAAGTGTGAAAAGCCAAAAAGTTGAACTGACTCCATTTCGGAGTTTCGCAGACCGGGAGGTGGAGTTGTCAAGAACTCTCACGTCAAGAATGTCGAAATAGCGACGTGCGAAATCATGAAGAGATATGGACCGTTGAATCATCTAGGGTGTGGACCATTGATCCGACTCCATTTTAGAGATTCGAATACCGGGAGTTGGAAGAGTCAAGTGATGAGACTCTTCATCGCAAGAATCATGAAAGGCCAAAATGTGAAATGCCAAAATGATTGGAGATAGTGCAACCAAACTCCATTTCAAAGCTTTGGATACCTGGACATGGAGCATCAATAAATCATTGCCACAGGAATGTGAAAGAGCCGAAAAGTGAAATCACGAAAGCACTATATGGATAAGCGCTCGGTCACCTCTCATAATCACATGGTCGAAGAGCTGTAGAGAAAATCTTGAAGCGGCAAGCTCTTTTTTTTTTTGGAGTTTCGGAGATCATGACCTGGAGAGTCGAGATGCCACATAATAGGATTGTCGAAATGCCAAAGTGAGAAATGGAGAAATGAACGCAAGATTCAATGAAGTCAATTCAACGATGTAGATGAATTTGAATAAGATTGGAGGGCGACTGTTGCACTTCATAGTGTAACTTCTAGAAAAAAATGATGGTTTCTGCCAGAGGATGAGCTCATCTATGACAGAGAAGACGAAGAGTCTCAATTGCCAGAGAAGCTGAGGAATCTCGATATAAAACCCAGTAATGATGGATGTGTGAGAAAAAACCACTAGAGAAGCTGAAGAGTTACCATAATGATCAGACATAGCACTCACAATGGGAAGGAGATGCAGAACATAGACAAACAACGTGGCACACAGGAGATGGGATAGCTATGGAAGAGTGAAGTGGAGAAAACACCCCAATGTGGAGGAGATTTGGGGGGAGAGGATTCAAGAGAAAGGAGGAGATTGCATGCACAAGGTGCACAAAGAGTATAAGAATGTTGAACAAAGAAGAAATGGTAGTTGTTGTTGACTGTGATTAAGGTGTGAAGAAGGAGGCATAGCGAAGTAGCAGAAATGTACAGAAGGGGAATGGTGCATTGAAGGGATATGTCATAGAGAGAATAACAGGCAAAATAACAGAAAGCATAGGGAGTGTGTAGAAGACACTGATGCAGACAGAGCAGCGCAGTGTAGCAGAACAGTGATGAGACTGGTAATCCATTGAAGAACTTTATATCACTTTAGTCTGTAATAAGTTTCAGTAGAAAAGATTTATATTTCAAGGTGGTAGGGAGGTGCTAGGGAGGACTTTCCTCAGAGGTTCAAGTGGGTGCTTGAACAAAGGGAGTTGTAGCTTCCATCTGGTTGCAGCCAGAGAAACCAGGGTGGTGCAAGGGAGAACTATTATTCTCTATTATATAGGTTGATGCATGTGTGACTGGAAGTTGGTGCTTTCATCTAGTTGGTGTTGGAACACTTAGGGAGTTGTTGCTTCCTTCTAGTGGGTACTAGAGAAACCAGGGAGTTGGTGCTTCCTTCTAGTTGGTGCTAGAGAATCCAGAGAGTTGGTTCTCTCAGCAAGTAACAACTTGCATAACAGAGGTTGTAGCCTCATTATGAGTTGGTTCTCATATGTATGATAATGTAAAGAATGCACAAATTACTTATCATATAAAGAAGAAGAGGTTTTTATCCTTTATGGATTTCCTCAGGAAATATGTGTCTCTATGTATCTCATATGTGTGAATGATGTTGAATGGTCTATTGCTTACTTCCTTGCATTATTGTGATTGTCATTGAGTGATATGGAAAGAGTTTAAAATAAGTATTATTGTTTAAGAAAGGTTACAATTGATTCACCCCCCCTCTCAGTTGTCCAACACTATGTGCTTTCTTTGCCTCATCCTTGGGATTTTGTTGCTTCTCCTGGGAAAATCCTTTTCCTCTGTTTGAGCTTTGACCTTTGTTCTTTTGACTCTACTTCCTAGCCAACTTATCTTCTTATTTCAGTTCCATCTGATACACATCTTCATATCTCATACCATTAATGTATCTGGCAACTTTCTCTTCGTCTCTCTCCCTTTGTATAGCTCTAATGTTCAATTTGTAGAACTCTTTTGTGTACTCCTTCACAGTTAACCCTCTTTGTCTCAGGTTTTGCATCTTTCTGAACAAATTTATTTGGTAATCCTTGGGTATGAATTTCACCTTCAACTTGGCTACCATTCAATCCCAACTCTTGATCTTTTGTTTTCCTTTACTCCTTCTATCATCATGTTGTTCATCCTACCAAAGTGTTGCATGTCCTTTGAGTCTAGTGACAACATGTCTCACCTTTCTCTCCTCTTCGACATCCTCATAGTCGAAATAATTATCCATTTCTCATATCCAATCAAGCAATTGTTCGATGTCTAGGTTTCCTTCATACATAGGGATGTCAATATTCTCTCTGGAACCCAATTTGACAACCTCTCTCAGCAAGTGTTCTTCCGCAGCATCCTCAGCTACAACTTCTATAACTTTGACCTCTTCGATTTCTACCTCGCTGACATCTCCAGCATCGGGTGCTCTCCTTTGTTTTTGTCTACATGGCATCTAGCCCTGCATGCAATTCTCTCATATCCCTTTCCATAGCTCTATTAGCTACAGGTGGGTGAGCATGTCTCCTCATTGACATTGTGCTAACGCTTATCTTTCCTCCCTACAGAAGTCAATTTTGTATTATGCTCTGATACCACTTTGGCGCTAACCCCATTCCCTCCAAAGGGCTTCTTGACCTACTGCCCTTGGATCTTTTGGATTTCTGAGTCGGAATGACTCCTTGGGTTCATGCGGGCACCCGAAACTACCTTACCCACACACACAGGCTCTTTCGCAAGTGACCACGACTATGACCGTGGGTCTACCTCCTTCATGGTTTGGACTTCAGGGATATCCTGAATCCTTTCTTCACTCCTTCTCGAAGCGCTTAGCTACCATTTTTCCAACTTAGGCCACACATCTCCTCAGATTCACCGACCCCACAATGGTTCAGACTTCGCGATCCCATGAAAATATAGGCCTTTCACACACAACCTCTATTCTCCCGCTTTCTGAACTCTTGGATCTCATTGCCACAAGCTCTCCTGTGATCAATGATCAGGATTGAATCGCAACTTCAGACTTCGCAACTTGACGAATCTCTGAAGTACCGAAATACTTCACAGTTTTCCTCCTTACAACTTCAACCAATATAACGGTCTAGGATCGTTCTTTCCCTTCTGAGAACGAATATTTCCTACCGGATTTTACGAGAAGTTCAAGGATTCCTTTCCTTGAAGCTTTCCACCACTCTCACTACTGATCTTTCCTTCTTCAATTTTCCTTTTCCCTCTGAACAATATCTTCGATGCTTGGTCAAATTTCTAGTCTGTGCACACCTTGCAACAGACTTCTCTCTGCACTCACCCTTTTGTGAATGACTTCACACTCGTTGCAACTTTTTTTGTAAGGAGTGTGAATTCATTCACAAAAGGGTGAGTGTCTCTCATGACTAAATCATGCTATCCTTCCTAAGCTTGCGAGTTTGATACTTCTATCCTACACTCCTTGCAAACTTCAATGCACACCTTTCATATGTTAATGCACTCCTTGCATATGTATAAGTTTCACTACTTCTTCTGATATTTTGATTCGAAACAGACTCAGTCACACACTCCTTGCAGATGATATGCACACTTTTCACTCGCTCAATGAAAAGAAGTGATTGAAACTTAACTATTACTTATGATGACTTACACATTCAACAAAGCAAATGTAGTCATGGATTCAAGAACTGAAATAACAGAGAATTGAGAAAAATAACAAAAACTCTACCATTCATTCAGATAGACACATACCCATACACACATTTGGGACAATGTTCTTCTGTTATATTCGTCCAACTGAAACTTACATACATTCATACAACTTTTCTCTGCATCTCCCATCTCTTAGCTTATAATAGCAATCTACACATACTAGATTCAACTGCTACAACAACCATCAACAAGAATTGACAACTATCAACAACAACAACAACAACCCTTACTGGGCAATAATACAAAGCTTTATACAAATAGGCGCTCTTTGAGCATTCGCTCCAACTACTCTATGATACCTTAAATGGAATTGAATGCTATCAACTACTTAACACCTATTACAATAAATATTGCATCAGAGAGATAAGAGAGAAAGCTCCAAATCTATATTGTGATCCGATCCATAAAACGATATACATTCCCCCATAAACCTTTCATGATGGCTCTTCCTTAAAACATTTAAAGAAATTCATAACTCAAAACATTTTTTCAGATATCTCATTAATACATTGATCGGTTTGAAATTCAAAATATTTCAAAATGTGCACTAGTGCGCCCACCTATCTTCCACACTTGTGCTTCACTGGTGATGCTCCTGCATCAGAAGTCCTCCAAAGCTTCCCTTCACAGAGAAAATCTCTATTATCCGCCTTGGGATATGAAAAGACTTGTAACCCGAGAAAGATCGTCCTCAATCCAACCGACTTGAAACCTCGTCTTCCTTACCACATTGCATTTCAGATAGTAGTGGCTTATACCAAGAAATATTTTACTCAAAATATATTTCGTACGGTATTTGATGAGGACACCTTGAATTGTTGATGTCATTGGTGTGTTGGAAGGCCATTGGCCAACCTGTTTTTTCTTTGTCGCCTACATTTATTACGACATTTGAAGGTCATTCGTTCAAACCACATGGAATCATTCCTTCTTTCCTCATGCAGTTAGGAGGAAAGACCATGTGTGTTGAAGTTGAAGTGGTCGATGTGCCTCTCGACTAAAAAAAATTGTTAGGAATAAGTTGGACTTATGCAATGCATGTAGTGGTTGCTATAGTCATTTGGCTCTTGTTGTTTCTACATGAGGACCGGATTGTGACCATTGACCAATTGTCTTTCTCCTGTCCTGACCCTTCATCGAGGGTATCCACAGTCCCAATGATTGATAATCCTCATCCCGAGATCGTCAACATAGGGCTTGTTTTGTGTCCATCATTGATGGGTACTTTTGATTACTCGCCACCTTTTGGCTATGTCAAGCTTATATCAGTTGCTCCCGACCATCCTAGGGATGAAAATTTTCAAATGTCGTCATTTCAAACAACTTACTTTCATGATATGTGGAATCTTCCTTCCCCATCAGCTTCGATCGAAGGGACATGGAATTCTGGCATGGCCATGCCCTTGTCCATGAGTGAAGTTGTGTACAACATTGTCCAACAAGCTTCAAATGACCCTGATCTGACTCCTGCATAGGATTTAGATCCAATTATCGAGCCTATTTGGGCTCAAGGTTCTCTTTCCACTAAAGATTATTTAGACCTAATCTTTCCCTTAGACAAGGCGATTCTTCAGACATTTACTGGTCCAAACAGACCCTGGGATGATCTCCATCATATATCTTACTTCCTCCCAGAGTTAACGAGAATAGAGGCAAGAGAATTTGTTTTGACTGTGAATGGAGATACATCTTGTCCTATTAATCCTTTGGCTACACATGTAGTTTACACCAAGGGTAATATGGAGAGTATCACTTAAATTCTCCCTATAGATGTCTCTAGAACCCATGGCATCATGGATAATGTTTTTGTCGGAGAGGACTGCTCCCCCAAAGAGTTTCGAATTTATACGAAGTTATTTAAGGAATTCCGTGATGCTTTTTCCCGGTCTTATGAGGAAATTCTACGCATATACCCAAGAATCGTCGAACATGAAATAATGACTTATCCTGACGCCAAGTTATCCCGACAGAAGATTCATCTGTTAAATCCTCAGAAAGAAACAAAAATTAAGATTGAATTAGAGAAACTGCTTAAATTCGATTTTATCTACCCTGTACAGTTGACATAATGGGTGTCAAACCCCATTCTGGTTAACAAGAAATAGGGTACGATTCGCATGTGCATGGACTTTCATGACTTGAATAAGGACTTCCTAAAAGATAATTTTACCACCCCATTCATCGATCAGATTGTTAATGAAAGCACAAGCTGCAAGGTATTTTCATTCATGGATGGTTTTTCGATATATAACTAGATTCAGATCAAACCTGAAGACCAACATAAAAGAACTTTTATTTTTCCTTGGGGAATGTTCACATGTTGTAAGATGCCTTTTGTCTTGAAGAATGTTGGAGCCACTTTTCAGTGGACCATGTCATTTTATTTCCATGAACTTAGACATATAGTCGAGGAATATCTTGATGATATAGCATCATGCTCTCGCAAGAGATCTGATCATCCCACACACCTCTGACTAATCTTCGAATGATGTCGCTACTATCAGATTCGCTTGAATCCTAACAAGTGAAGTTTCTGCATGGCATCGATTCATCTCTTAGGTTTCATTGTTTTGACAATAGATATCATGGTCGATCCTCTCAAGGTTGAGGCGATAGTTCAATTGCCTTCCCCGTGCACAATACCCTATCTTCAGAGATTACAGGGGAAAGAAAACTTTCTTCGGTGTTTTGTCGCGAACTACGCTAATATCACTAAAAAGTTTATGCTTCTGTTGAAAAAGGGAGTCCCATTCTGTTAGGATGAATCCACTCAAGGCTCTTTTGAACCATTGAAATGTACCCTTACATCTACCCCTCTACTTCGGTATCCCGATTATAAAAAATATTTCTTGTTGTACTTGGTCATTGCAGAGTCAACCATCGGCATCGTATTGGTTCAAGAGGATGGTCTACTCGAGGAGCATGTTTTTTATTACCTGAGACAAGGCCTGGTTGGGAAATAAATCAACTATTCCCATGTTGAGAATCTTTCTTTGGCAGCAGTACATGTTGTCCAACGGTTCAACCATTACCATCTTCTTCCCAACACCACTACCATTACCGTTGTGAACCCTTTCCAATATGTGTTGACACGGAAGGTCATTGGTGGAAATATCAGTAGATGGATTGTAATCCTCCAGGAATTTGACTTGGATTTTGTTTCCACGAAATCCAAAAAGTTGTTGGTCTTTTCCGAACTTATTTCGAAACTTCCGATCGAGTCTAGTGACATCATGCATAAATAATTGCCTATAAAAGGAGATCTTTTTCTAATCGTATCTTCGAACCCCTCATATGGATATATATTAGTCTATCTCCAGAATTTGAAGTTCCCTTCTTCTTCTTCCCACAACGAGCGTCGACGAATTCGCCATCAGGCACAAAACTATATCATACTCAATGACACTTTGTATCGTCGAGGTGTAGATTGCATTCTTCGTCGGTGCCTTATACAAGAGGAAGCAAACCTCATTCTGAATGACTGCCACACTAGAGCATGTGGTGGTCATTTTTCTAGGTTGGAAACAACCCAAAATATTTTATGTGTCAGTTACTTTTGGCCTATGTTAATCAAGGACTGCATTGAGGTGGTCAAGAAGTGCCACCCGTGTCAGATCTTCTCTCGAAATATGTGGGCACATCTTGCCCCCATGTTTCCTATCATTGTTGTTGGTCCTGTTGTAACAAATATCGAAACTTTGGATTTTGATCACTTAGGAGAATGAATGCAAGCATTGGTAGTGGAAGGACCACATATACTGAGCATTAAGCCACATAAAGAAAAAGCTCATGAGTCAGGGTTTTTTACCGTCGGGGATTTGGCCGACGTAGATATTTTAATAACTACAGCCCCGATCCCCAAATTCACTAAAGTATTAAAGGATAAGCGGGGTTATTTAAAGAATAAGAAAGATTAATGTTGACAAGTCTCATTGTGATTTCGTGACTCGATCTGATTCATGCCTTAAGTTTCAAGTTTGTGATTTCCGAAAGCCCGAAATCTTGTGTTTTAATCGTGCTTAATCACAAAGCTAAAAGTGTTTTAACTGTTAATCAATTCCATTGCAATTTCGCGATTCAGGATTTCTCGCGTCAAGTATTATCGAAGTCCCGACACTTAAATCCATGAAAGGTTAAATATTAATTGCTAATCATGATTAATTAAGATATAAGGACAAATGATTAACGTCTAATTAATCCCATCGCGATTTTGTGATTCAAGATTCCTTGCATGTCATAACTCTTGAGGACATGATACTCGAAACCTGAAGGCCCGAAAGAGTACAATGTAAAAGAAGAAATCTATTTTGAGGATTTTTCCATCGGGGATTTGGCCAACATGGAGATTTTAATAACCACTGTTTCGCTTCCCCGAATCTCGAAAACCCGAAATCGGGACTTCAATCATATGGAAAACTGTTTTATAAAAACGCAATTTTATAAACCGTGGAGAGGTTGTTTTTTTCATTCGAATAGTCGATCGACATATAAAAATCCTAATATAGCCAGTGATTCCTTCATAATTTCATTTTGAGTTTGGTAAGTCAGTCGAAAGTCCCCCGCAAGATGAGATTCGTTTTAACAAATGTGGCATTTTTTACTATGCTGAGTCATCATTTTCGAATGATGATTATGAGTGACTGGAGAATAATTTTGAGAAACGGTCGGAGGTTTTTGTGCCTAACACATAGAAGATCAAAATACTCTCTCATTTTTCCTACAAGTGTCACATATTGGGAGAATCGAATCCATCTCTGAGCCCTTATTTTCGGATTTCATATTTTCCTGTTTTGACACATGTTTGTTAAATGCAGATTTGGGGAAAATGAAAACGGGTCTCAGGGAACTGAAAGAGGTTTTTGCTCAAAATAAACTAATGCAAAAAATACTCTTTCATTTTATACACAAATTTTGTGATTCGAGATATACAGAGCCATAACCGCAACTCGAGTTTTCAACAGTTTGGTCCATTTTCTATAGCAGAAAGTTTCAAGAATTGGTTGTAACTGTTGTTATATTTTAGATTAGAGAGGATTTTCGACCTCAAGAGATGGAAGAGGCATTTTTTAAAATGGGGGGAAGAAAGGAGTAGGAATCCTGGGATGTATCTTTCATTTTTAGTTTAATAAAAGATTGCAGAAGCATGTTTTATCCATATCAGAGTTCCTTGTGATGTTTCTTGCAGAGCTTGTCCATTTTCTTAGTTTCAATATCACTCCATATATATTTTCTTCTCGATTTGTAACTGTTTTGTAATAGAATTCATCCTCTGTTAGATTCTCTGTTGCACACTGGTTATAGGTTGTTTCTTGCAGAGATCAAGGTTCGGATGTCATCCTTTGCTAGATGCTCTGTCCCAGCCATCTCTTTCCACTAATTTATGCCTAGAATTCACTCATTGCTAAGTGCTCCTTGCATTTTGATATGTTTTATCTTTATTTTGCTGCCATACATTTTATAAATCCTTCCCTCCGTAATCAACTTCTATCTTTCCTCTGCTCCATGGATTTTTATTGCCGAAACACTCTTATTACTTGCTTGATCATTTGACTCCATGCCCAATGGACTACTTTCCAGTCCAACCCATCAAACCTAAAAACCTCAAAACTTTTTGTTACCCACATATCTGCCCACTGTTAAGATTATTGAACATCCTATCATGACATATATTCGATAGATCCCTCTCGGGTTGCAAGGGGCAGCTTCTAATCAAAAGTGGTGCATGATTATCTCGAAATTTACTTGCATGCAACCCAAATCAACTTTTGAATGATAAATTATTTTTTCATTTAAAATGTGCTAAGGCTTGGCTCTATTACAACCTATAACCAACTCTTTTGAAAAAAAATTCCGGCATCGTTGTCGGGGAAGGAGGAATGAAGCTATCTTCCCTGGGTTATGAAAAAAAGTTTAGATCTATTCCTTGATGGTGAACAAGGGATAGGCATTCAATTGGTTGTGATCATTCACCTGATGACTCCTTGGTTAGAAGACTCTACATGATTCAGTCACGACTCCGCTGGTCTCAAAATGTCGAATTTTTTCATTGCTCAGATTACTGCAAGGTTTTCTCCTCTGGATTTTACAAATGTTTATGGTTTTCCAAACACTGTTCCAGACATTAAAGTTTGGGAATATGTCCTTCCTAAATTTGGAGAATATGCAGACGACAATCCTGCTCAACACTTGTTTAAATTCCACAAGCTCATGGATGAATTAAATATACATCATGAATATGTCCTCATGAAACTATTTATGTTTTCATTGGAAAGAGATGCTAGACTCTGGTATAAATCTTTACCTCATTTCAATACTCCTTCATTGAAAGATTTTCACATACTTTTTCATCAGCATTGTAAAAGAATCTATTCAGCTGAAATACTTTTTGAAGATTGTTGTAACAAAAAATTCATAAGACAAACAGATCAAACACATCTTCTTGAAGAGGAGGAAGGAATATTAGAAATTTCTCAAGTCGATGAAGATAATCAATATGAATAATATTTGGTTGATAAGGAAGTAGGATATGATAGCTCTTGTGATCAAATTCAAGAGAAAGATATTCAGCATCATGGTCAACCTACAGAAGAGAAAGAAAATAATAGTTGCTTGATACAGAAATTACACAGACCACCTCCGCCTTTAATAGAAGAAGAGATAGATCTGCTCCAAAACAATCATGTTGCAACCCCTTCTTACACATATCTGCAGCATTCACATAGTCCTGAACATGTGAGTGAAACTTCTTCTATTACTAAAAATGAAAATCTAAGTTTAAATCATGACAACCATGGAACTTTAGAGGAAGTTAGTAAACTAATTTATGATGATGACTTCTAGGTAGAGGATCGTCTTGTAGACATTGTTTTGTTTCATGAAGAAGATAGGGTTGTTATGTTTAATAACCTTGAAGAATGTTTGTTGTTTGAAGATACTTTAGACTATGATTTGGAGGAGTGTGGATCTGAGATAGATAGATTCAAAGTTGCTATTCCTAGCATTTGTCTGATTGATGAAACTCCTGAGTTATTTGTTCAACCTGTTTATGATGAATATCCAGAAGAAAAAGAAGAGCAAATTTAGTTTTCATCACACACAAAAATTTACGATAGTACTCCTTTGTTTGATGAATGTGATGAAAGTGTTTATGAAGATGATGAGCAACAATAAACATTGGTTCAACAGGAAATCAATCAACGACATCATGAAAGAGATTAGCCTATGTATGACAACTACCAAGAAGATATTTGGATAGAAAATGAAGGACATAAGGAGGGGTTACTGAAACAATTGTTCTCTCCTCCCTGTTTAGGAACCATTGAGCAACAAACCAGTAAGTTTCAATGCAAAATTTTTGCACCAGTGGAAGAAAAAATCAGTAGTGGACAAAGTGTGCAAAAACATTTCAGACAGCATGCCCAACAGGAGGAGTATGGATTAATTGTGAAAGTGGTATATCTCTTCCCTTCTACGATCCAATAGCAGTTTATATGGAGTCAAAATGGGGGACTGAATTTTTTATTTCCAACTTCTTGAATTCTGAATTTCAAAGCTATAAGTACCTGCTCCTAGGGCATGTTTTGAAATTTGTAGTTGCTCCTGTCAACCTTTTGCTCAAATGTGGAAGTATAATTAAGTTTGTTAGTCGAATACTCGCTTGGTTGATTTGGAAGTTTTCCTATACTTGAAAAAAAATAGTGATATCAATTAGAGTAGGTGGTGTATATAAATAAGCTTGACTTTGAGAATTAGAGTACAATAGTGGCTTTAAGTACGTTTCTAGTTCAGTTTGGCATCCTGTGTGGTTTTGATTTAAGACATTATGACACCATAGCCCAATGAATGGATAAGTGGTTTTTTGTTTCGGAAAGGTGCAAGTAAAGCGACAGAGTTTAGAGTTTGATAAGGATGATTTCAGGTCGCCCAATGGATGAAATCATGTGGTCTACTATTCTTGGCGCTTTGCAGGAAAGCACCATCCCTAGATGGAGCCTCTGTTGTAACAAATATTGAAATTTTGTCTTTTGGTCACTTAGGATAATGAATGGAAGAATTGGCAGTGGAACAACCACATACACAGAGCATTAAGCCACATGGAGAAACAACTCATGAGTCCAGGATTTTTGTCGTCGGGGATTTGGCCGACGTAGATATTTTAATAACTACAACCCCGATCCTCGAATTCACTAAAGTATTAAAGGATAAGCCGGGTTATTTAAAGAATAATAAAGATTAATGTTGACAAGTCTCATCGTGATTTCATGACTCGAGTTGCCTTCATGCCTTAAGATTCAAGTTTGCGATTTTTGAAACCCCGAAATCCTATGTTTTAATCGTGCTTAATCACAAAGCTAAAAGTGTTTTAATTGTTAATCAATCCCATCGCAATTTTGCGATTTGGGATTTCTCGCGTCAAGTATTATCAAAGTCCCGACACTTAAATACACGAAAGGTTAAATATTAATTGCTAATCATGACTAATTAAGAGATTAATACAAATGATTATTGTCTAATTAATCCCATCACGATTTCGTGATTCGGGATTCCTTGCATGTCATAACTCTTGAGGACATGATACCCGAAACCTGAAGGCTTGAAAGAGTGCAATGTAAAAGCCGAAATATATTTCAGGGATTTTTCCATCAGGGATTTGGCCGATGTGGAGATTTTAATAACCACTGGGTCATTTCCCCAAATCCTGAAAACCCGAAATCGGGACTCTAGTCATATGCAAAACTGCTTTATAAAAACACAATTTGCTCAGCCGTGGAGAGGTTGTTTTTCGCATTCGAATAGTCGATAGACATATACAAATCCTAATATGTCCAATTGTCTCTTCAGAATTTCATTTTGATATTGGGAAGGTAGTGTAAATTCCCCCGCAAGATGAGGTTCGTTTTCATAAATGTGGCCTTTTTTACTGTGTTGAGTCATCATTTTCAAATGATTATTCTGAGTGAGTGGAGGATCATTTTGAGAAACAGTCGGAGGTTTTTGTGCCTAACACATCGAAGATAAAAATCCTATATCAGTTTTCCTACAGGTGTCATATATTGGGAGAATCAAATCCATATCCGAGCCCTAATTTTCGGATTTCATATTTTCCTGTTTTGACATTTGTTTGTGAAATGCAGATTTGGGGAAAATGAAAATGGGTCTGAGGGAACTGAAAGAGGTTTTTTCTCAAAATAAAATAATGCACAAAATCCTCTTTTAGTTTATACAAACTTGTTGTGATTCTATATATATAGATCCATAACCGTAGCCCGTGTTTTCAGCAGTTTGGCCCATTTTCTATGGCAGAAAGTTTCAAGAATTGGTTGTAATTGTTGTTATCTTTTAGATTAGAGAGGATTTTAGACCTCAAGAGATGGAAGAGGCATTTTTTAAAATGGGGGGAAGACAGGAGTAGGAATCCTAGGATGTATCTTTCATTTTTAGTTTAATAAAAGATTGCAAAAGCATGTTTTATCCATATCAGAGATTCTTGTGATGTTGCTTGCAGAGTTTGTCCATTTTCTTAGTCTCAATATCACTCCATATATCTTTTCTTCTCAATTTGTAACTGTTTTGTAATAGAATCCATCCTCTGTTAGATGCTTTGTTGAATACTAGTTATAGGTTGTTTCTTGCAGAGATCAAGGTTCAGAATTCATCCTTTGCTAGATGCTCTGTCCCAACCATCTCTTTCCACTAATTTATGCCTAGAATTCACTCATTGCTAAGTGCTCCTTTCATTTTGATATGTTTTATCTTTATTCTACTGCCATACATTTTATAAATCCTTCCCTCCATAATCATCTTCTATCTCGCCTCTGCTCCATGTATTTTTATTTCCAAAACACTCTTATTACTTGCTTGATCATTTGACTCCATGCCCAATGGACTACTTTCCGGTCCAACCCATCAACCCTAAAAACCTCAAAACTTTTGGTTACCCACATATCTGCCCACTGTTAATCTTATTGAACATCCTATCATGACATATATTCTAGAGATCCCTCTTGGGTTGGAAGGGGAAGCTTCTAATCAAAAGTGGTGCATGGTTATCTCGGAATTTACTTGCATGCAACCCAAATCAAGTTCTGAATGATAACTTATTTTTTCATTTAAAATATTCTAAGGCTTGGCTCTGTTATAGCCTATAACCAACTCTTGAGACAACATTTTATGGCATCGTTGTCGGGGACGGAGGAACGAAGATATCTTCCCTAGGATACGGCAAAAAGTTTAGATCTATTCCTTGATGGTGAACAAGGAATAGGCATTCAATTGGTTGTGATGATTCACCTGGTGACTCCTTGGTTCGAAGACTCTACATGATTCACTGACAACTCCACTGGTCTCAAAATGTCGAATTCGTTCACTGCTCGGATTGCTGCAAGGTTTTCTCCTCTGGATTTTACAAATGTTTATGGTTTTCCAAACACTGTTCCAGACATTAAAGTTTGGGAATATGTCCTTCCTAAATTTGGAGAATATGCAGATGGCAATCCTGCTCAACACTTGTTTAAATTCCATAGGCTCATGTATGAATTAAATATACATCATGAAGATGTCCTCATGAAATTGTTTATGTTTTCGTTGGAAAGAGATGCTAGACTCTGGTATAAATATTTACCTCATTTCAGTATTCCTTCATTGAAAGATTTTCACATACTTTTTCATCAGCATTGTAAAAGAATCTATTCAGCTGAAATATTTTTTGAAGATTGTTGTAACATAAAATTCATAAGACAAACAGAACAAACACATCTTCTTGAAGAGGAGGAAGAAATATTAGAAATTTCTCAAGTCGATGAAGATAATCAATATGAAGTATATTTGGTTGATAAAGAAGTAGGATATGATAGCTCTTGTGATCACATTCAAGAGGAAGATATTCAGCATCATGGTCAACCTGCAGAAGAGAAAGAAAACAATAGTTGCTTGATCCATAAATTACATAGACCACCTCCTCCTTTAACAGAAGAAGAGATAGATCTGCTCCTGAAAAGTCATGTTGCAACCCCTTCTTACACATATCTGGAATAGTCACACAGCCCTAAACATGTGAGTGAAACTTCTTCTATTACTAAAAATGAAAATCTAAGTTTAAATCATGACAGCCATGGAACTTTAGAGGAAGTTAGTAAACCAATTTATGATGATGATTTCTGGCTAGAGGATCATCTTGTAGACATTGTTTGTTTTTGTGAAGAAGATAGGGTTGTCATGTTTAATAACCTTGAAGAATGTTTGTTGTTTGAAGATACTTTAGACTATGATTTGGAGGAGTGTGGATCTGAGATAGATAGCTTCACAGTTGATATTCCTAGCATTTGTCTGATTGATGACACTCCTGAGTTATTTGTTCAACCTGTTTATGATGAATATCCAGAAGAAAAAGAAGAGAAAATTTATTTTTCATCACACATGAAAATTTACGATAGTACTCCTTTGTTTGATGAATGTGATGAAAGTGTTTATGAAGATGATGAGAAACAAGACACATTGGTTCAACAGGAAATCAATCGGCGACATCATGAAAGAGATCAGCCTATGTATGACAACTACCAAGAAGATCTTTGGACAGCAGATGAAGGACATAAGGAGGGGTTACTAAAACAATTGTTCTCTTTGCCCTGTTTAGCAACCACTGAGCAACAAACCAGTAAGTTTCAATGCGACATTTTTGCACTAGTGGAATAAAAAATCAGCAGTGGACAAAGTGCGCAAAAACATTTCAGACAACATGCCCAACAGGAGGAAGTATGTATTAATTGTGAAAGTGGTGTATCTCTTCCCTTCTATGATCTAGCAGTAGTTTATATGGAGTCAAAATGGGGGACTAAATTTTTTATTTCCAAATTCTTGAAGTCTGAATTTCAAAACTATAAGTACCTTCTCCTAGGGCATGTTTTGAAATTTGCAACTGCTCCTGTCATCCTTTTGCTCAAATATGGAAGTATAATTAAGTTTGTTAGTCAGATACTCGCTTGGTTGATTTGGAAGTTTTCCTATACTTGAAAACAATAGTGATATCAATTAGAGTAGGTGGTGTATATAAATAAGATTGACTTTGAGAATTAGAGTACAACAATGGCTTTAAGTACGCTTCCAGTTCAGTCTGGAATCCTGTGTGGTTTTGATTTAAGACATTATGACTCCATATCCCAATGAATGCATAATTAGTTTTTGGTTTCGAAAAGGTGCAAGTAAAGCGACAGAGTTCAGAGTCTGATAAGGATGATTTCAGGTCACCCAATGGATGAAGGCACATGGTCTACTGTTCTTGGCTCTTTGCGGGAAAGCACCATCCCTAGATGGAGCCTCTGTTGTGAAAAATATTGAAATTTTGGATTTTACTCACTTAGGAGAATGAATGGAAGCATTGGCATTGGAACGACCACATACACCGAGCATTAAGCCACATGGATAAAAAGATCATGAGTCCAAGTTTTTTTTCCATCGGGGATTTGGCCAACGTAGATATTTTAATAACTACAGCATACCCGAAACCTGAGGACATGATACCTTGCATGTCATAACTCTTGAGGACATGATACCCGAAACCTGAAGGTCTAAAAGAGTGCAATGTAAAAGACAAAATCTATTTCGAGTATTTTTCCTTTAGGGATTTGGCCGACGTGGAGATTTTAATAACCACTGCTACGTTTCCCCAAATCCCGAAAACCCGAAATCAGGACTCCAGTCATATGCAAAACGACTTTATAAAAACACAATTTTCTCAGCCGTGGAGAGGTTGTTTTTTGCGTTCGAATAGTGAATCGACATCTACAAATCCTAATATGTCCATTTGTGTCTTCATAATTTCATTTTTATATTGTTAAGGTAGTATAAAGTCCCCCGCAAGATGAGGTTCGTTTTCAGAAATGTGGCATTTTTTACTGTGCTGAGTCATCATTTTCAAATGATGATTCTGAGTGACTGGAGGATCATTTTGAGAAACGGTCGGAGATTTTTGTGCCGAAACCATTGAAGATAAAAATCCTCTCTCATTTTTCCTACAGGTGTCACATATTGGGAGAATCAAATCCATCTCTGCGCCCTAATTGTCGGATTTCATATTTTCCTGTTTTGACACATGTTTGTTAAATGCAGATTTGGGGAAAATGAAAATGGGTCTCAGGGAACTGAAAGAGGTTTTTTCTCAAAATAAACTTATTCAAAAAATCCTCTTTTAGTTTATACACAAATTTATTGATTCGAGATAGAGAGATCCATAACCGCAGCCTAAGTTTTCAACAGTTTGGCCCATTTTCTATGGCAGAAAGTTTCAAGAATTGGTTGTAATTGTTGTTATCTTTTAGATTAGAGAGGATTTTCGACCTCAAGAGATGGAAGATTCATTTTGTAAAATGGAGGACAGACAGGAGTAGGACTCCTAGGATGTAGATTTCATTTTTAGTTTAATAAAAAATTGCAGAAGCATGTTTTATCCATATCAAAGATTCTTGTGATGTTGCTTGCAGAGTTTGTCCATTTTCTTAGTCTCAATATCACTCCATATATCTTTTCTTCTTGATTTGTAACTGTTTTGTAATAGAATTCATCCTCTGTTAGTTTCTCTGTTGTAGACTGGTTATAGGTTGTTTCTTGCATAGATCAAGGTTCATAATTCATCCTTTGCTAGATTCTCTGTCCCAACCATCTCTTTCCACTGAGTTATGCCTGGAATTCACTCATTGCTAAGTGCTCCTTGCATTTTGATATGTTTTATCTTTATTCTTCTACCATACTTTTTATAAATCCTTCCCTATGTAATCAGCTTATATCTCACCTCTTCTCCATGGATTTCTATTGCCAAAAAACTCTTATTACTTGCTTGATCATTTGACTCCATGCCCATTGGACTACTTTCTGTTCCAACCCATCAACCCTAAAAAACTAAAAAGTTTCTGTTACCCACATATATGCCCACTATTAATCTTATTGAACATCCTATCGTGACATATATTCAAGATATCCCTCTCAGGTTGGAAGGGGAAGCTTCTAATCAAAAGCGATGCATGGTTATCTCAGAATTTACTTGCATGCAACCTAAATCAAGTTTTGAATGATAAATTATTTTTTTATTTAAAATGTGCTAAGGCTTGGCTCTGTTACATCCTAGAACTAAGTCTTGTGAAAACAGGACCTTTCCCCAAGTGGGGCATTGAATTTACTACATGTCACCCGACTTCATCCAGGGGGCATCGTTACATCATCGTAGCGGTAGACTACTGCACAAAGTGGGTCGAGGCTATGCCATCATTTAACAATGATGGAGAAACAACAACTCTTTTCATTTTTAACCAGATAGTAGCAAGGTTCGACATCCCCAAGGAGATTGTCACTAACCATGGAAGTCACTTCCAAAACAAAATGATGACTGAGTTAACATCAAATATTGGGTTGAGGAAAGAACATTCTAAACCCTACTACCCACAAGAGAAGGGCCAGTTTGAAGCTGTGAATAAGTCTCTCAAGACTATTCTTCAGTGAACGATAAATTCTACCAAGTCAAATTGGCATTTGATGTTGTACTCGGCATTGTGGGCCTACCAAAAATCTATAAATATTTCCACCAGTTTCTCACCTTTTCAATTCGTATACAGGATGGAATCAGTCTTGCCTATTCAGTGTCAGATCTCATCTTTAAAGTTAGCAGTGGAATTACTGTCAGACACTTCACTCCTTGAGGAACGCCTATTATATCTCAAGCATATCGATGAGAAGTGTCATGATGCAGCCTTGGCCAATGAGGATCATAAGAAATGAGTCAAGCGTCAGTATGATCGGTCTGTTCGTCCTAGGATTTTCTCCGAAGGTGATCTTGTCCTAGTCTATGATCAATACAAGGATCCCCCGGGGGAAGGAAATTTCAAACCCATGTGGTTCGGACCGTTCATCGTGAAAGAGGTGTTAAATAAGGCCGCTTACCATCTAGTTGAATTTGAAGGAAATGACTTGGAAGAGCCTAGAAATGGGCTCTACCTCAAGAAGTACTACTCTTAGGTTGGTCACCTAGGTGACTTCTTGTACATATGTATAGTTCTTATTCATTTTTACTCTTTTTGTTTTATGGACGTGTAGTTATTTATGTCTTCTTTTCCATTGTGGCATATGTCAAGTGAATCATAGGTGTTCTTTGGGTTCAAGGATGGTGCTAGTCTACACACTCAGAGACTTGCTTCCGTAGCTTGGGTGATTTTCACACCCAGAGGCCAGTTTCTATCTTTCAGAGGTATTTGTCTAGGTGATGCCACAAACAATTTTGTCGAGTAAAACACAGTGATAGAGTTGCTTCGTGATGCTTTGTTGCATGGCATTTATCACCTCCAGGTCTACTTAGATTCTCAGCTGATTTCGTCCCAGTTAAATGGAGTCTGCCACATTTATGATCCTACTTTGCATCGACGTTTCCTTAGGGTATGTCTCTTAGAATGTTACTTTGATTACATTACGTATATCCATGTTCCTAGGAGATTTAATCATATGATAGATACTTTAGATAATCAAGTATTAGATTGGCATATTGCACACACATAAAAAAAGGCACACACATACACATGTACATACATTTGTAAAAATGTGATCCCATAAGATGAACAAGATGTATATATATATATATATATATATATATATATATATATATATATATATATATATATATATATATATATATATATATATATATATATATATATATATATATATATATATATATATATATATATATATATATATATATATATATTTCTTTCTCTCTCAAATATATATATATATATATGTATATATATATCTTTCAATGATATTATTATTGTGTGTGTGTGTTATTATTGTCAATGTGTGTGTGTAATGCATGCATGTATATGTATATCAAAATGTGTGTGTGTGTGTGTGTGTGTGTGTGTGTGTGTGTGTGTGCATGCATGTATATGTATATCAAAAGTATCACGAGTACATAGGTGGGAGCGAGCGCCTAAAAAATAAGGTTCGGTATACATCATTGGGCTTATGCCCTCAGAAAATATACAATGGTGCCCTCAACACATAAAAGTGTATCATATCTAAGATGGAGTCCTATTGGCCCTGCTATAGTGAATGACGACGTTGGATAAACGTCATAAGAGATGGATACAATTCTGTGGAATTCCCACTACATGAGGCTGGATAGAAGGCGGGAGATCCTCGATCTTGACCATAGGTACTGCACGAGTGAGTGTGGTGAGGTTTTGCTCCACCCACCTCAAAACTCTCTCAACCTCTCCAGCTGGAGGTCCCCATGTGGCTGCTTGTTTTTCGTCTACTACCGGTCCTGCCTCTGGTCGAGGATGTCATCGAGTCCTCATGAATTCTGTCGAGCGCACTAGTCCCACATATGTACATAACATATACAAAAAAGTTAGCAGTCTAATACATACATAAAAAATGATATATATAAAAACAATTAAAAATTAAATAAATTTAGAAAACATGTTGCTTATCTCTCCTCCTTCCTCTTTGGGAGGCATTGGCATATCTGGATCCCTGGAAAAGTTGATTCCAACATAGGGGTAGTCCTCTATTGTTGTAATCTGTTTTTCCCACCAGTCAAAAAATGCGTCAACGAAGGCCTCTATGGTCCTCCCTCCCCCTATCGTGAAAACAATGCTTCCCATATGCATACTTCTATGAAGGAGGCCACATGCCCCTACACAATCTCTATAGGACTCAAGCTAGGCACTCTCGAAGAAGAAGAACAAGAAAATAATAGTGCCAAAC
Source organism: Picea sitchensis (assembly GCA_010110895.2). Classification (NCBI taxonomy): domain Eukaryota; kingdom Viridiplantae; phylum Streptophyta; class Pinopsida; order Pinales; family Pinaceae; genus Picea; species Picea sitchensis. Next base: position 21,411 of record SNQJ01S0082397.1, read on the forward strand.
CCAAATTTTTTGTTTTTGCATAGACGAAACTCAATCAGTTGTCTCTTCATGCATTTGAGCATGTTCATACTCCAGTTAAATATTTGTGCCTCCTGGCACTGAATAACACAATGCATGTGCGCCTGAGAGTCCTAGTGAAGGACTGCGAATCCTGTAATTTGCCCAATAAGTAACAAGATCACTCTCAGATACAAACTCGTGATCTTGTGAATTGGAACCTAAGAACATACCTTCTCATTGTCAGCCTCATAATACATCTGAATGTAGTCCTCGATGTCAGAAGGCCTAGGGGGGAAATTCCATAGATTGACTAGTTCCCCTATCCTTGAGAGGCTAGTAAGGAAGTATATATATTTAGTCTTTGGAGTCAAAGATTGTCCCTCTATCATAAAGGAATCTACATCCGAATGCCAGTAGTCAATGAGGCCATTCAGTATCCTGGGTTGTGCCCTCATAAACAGACACTAAAATAACTTCCATAGACCACATTATTTCAATGCAGGAATGGAAATGTGATCCTCTTCAACCTGTGCATCAATGTCCTCATGTTCCCACTTCCTACAATGGACATACATCTTGTTCCATGGCAAATAAAATGGAGTTAGTTGTTTCATTTTTTTTTTTTCTCTTCCAAGATTTTGAGGGTGTACGCAGGTTGTTTTGGCCACAGTCATGTATGTACATTAGAATAGTGTTTTATTCTTGAGTACATATGCGGGTTGTCCTTGGACAACCCGCGTACATGCAGGGCTTCTCTTTTTAGGTGAGCGTGCCCCCTCATAAACAAAATGAAATACTTAAATGAAGAATTGAAAGGCAAGGGGGGTGCATTTGTACTTGGTCTAAGAGAAAGTTTGTTTCATCCATTGAAGCTTCCAGAATCAACTTCTTTAGAAAAGGGGATTTTTTCTCCGTTTGGTCAATTTTGAAAATGAAATGGTGAAACTGAATTGTCAGCTTCTACTTATAGACTTTTTTGGCCCTTTTTGCCACTTTTTTGACCTCCTTTGTAATTATTTTTGGCTTGGAAATCATTTGGTTCCATTCCCGAGTTTCTTATTGGATGTTATGATACACTTTTCCTTTTGGTTTGGTAACCTTTTGGGGGGATGGGTCACTTTAAGTGTCCTTTGGTAAAATTCGTGTTTTCCAAATTTTGCATATAAGTTAGGATTTCACCTCCACTTTCTGCATTTCGTTGTCTTTTCTAATTTTCCATAGGATTGATCCCACCGAAGTGCGACACAGAACCTTCATTGTTTCTCTAGAAGTGTCATGATTAGGTGGTAGAGCCTACCTTTACATGAATTCCATAGGTAGATCCTTGTTGCATTTTGGTGTCCATGAACGACTATAGGCTCGGGAATCTTTGTTAGTCCTATCATGATTATGAGATTGAGTCTCATTCATCTAATGCACCATCATTCTTGGACTCACCCTTGGGACTAGAAAAATTAGCATGCTTTGTTGTCTTTCAAGATCACTTTGAAACTTGGAAGCAACATCCGAAGAGACTCTACTTATTCTTTTTGGTCTTGTTTGGATTAACTGAGAAAAGTAACCCTCTGGAGTCTTCCTTAATCCCTTTTCAGACTCTCTAAACATGAAAATATTTTCGAGCGATCTTATTTCCCTTCATGCTCACCAAACTCAAATTTGAATGCACATTTGTCCGATGGTAGTTTACCCCTTTTTTGGTTCAGATGGTCAATTTTATGAATAAAGGTATGCTCTAGGAACTGCGATTCTCTAGAAGAGTATTCTCAGGCGTACGTTTAACCCTTTTTCGGGCCTTGGATATTACTTACGAAAAAGGAACCCCCACGAAGTCCATAGTTAAGCTCTTTTCAGACTCTCTAAAATTGAAAAGATCGACGAGTGACCTAGTTCCTTCACACTCATTAAATTGGTCCAGAAGAACATCTACCGACATGAGTTTACCCCTTTTCCAGCCTGTAGATTATTGCGGAAAAAGGTACGCCTGGGGAGATTTGTCTCGCTAGGAGAGTTCTCCTCAGTGAATTTTATACTTTTTCAGGCTAAGGGGACTAAATTTAGAAAAAGGTTGTGATTCCATAGTTAATATATTTTCAAATTCCTTAAAATTGAAAATATTGTCGAGTGATCTTCTCTTTCTCACACTCGTTAAAATGGTTTTGAATAGACATATTTTCAGTGCCAGTTTACTCCTTTTTCAAACTGACTAGACTATCTCCGAAAAAGGTACTCCTTGGAGTCTTCTTTTACGTTTTTTCAGACTCTCTAAACATGAAATAACTACCGATCTTACCTTCTATGGGATCGTTAAAATTACATTGAAGGGGGTTTGATTATGTCTTGTTTCATCGCATTTGCATCTCAGCATATTTGGCCTAATGCCAGCTCTATGTTGATCTGAACTAAACCTTTGAAGCATGCATTATACGTAAGGCTTGTATCACTTTGCCTCTGCGACCTGACACCTTAACCCATGGAGGAATTTTCCCCGAGTGTCCTTTTTCTGCACATGTCTCCTTGCTCTGAGAATTAGTGTATTCCTTGCACCTAGAACTAGTGCTAGCGGGAAAACCCCCCCATGACTACTCCAGGGTTCAGAATGTAGGTAGATCAATTAACCGTCTAAAATTCAACTACATATCTAAACTATCCCAAACATACCAAAACTCATACAAGAAAATAAAATATGAGGGGGATCAGGTAACTATACCTCTACTCTGTGTTTGATGATGATCCCCTCATGCTTGGAAGCTTCACTGACTACATGCCTCCTCCCAGGACTGACGTGCATTCAAATATTGACAAACAAAAAACTACAATCATGCTATTTCATATACAAATTAGGGTTAGGTGTTAGAATGTCAAATCATAAACCAATAAAAGCATCCAGTACACCATGATTTGGGACAGGAAAAGCAATTCTTTTATTAATAACTCAATGATTCTACCTTTTAATCAAAGTCGACTACTGCTCCACGAACCTGGTCTAGACTCCTCTTCACCAAGCTCCAAGTGAACCTTTGTATGGCTTCTCCTCTCAACCTTCTAATCTCTTCTTGGGAAGTAAATGGGTTCTGATGGAGGAAGAAGGGATAATGGGTAAATGTTGAGGCAACTCTCACAAAAGGGCTGCAACAACTTGGGCAAGGAGGGGATGTGAAACATGCATACTTTCACTATTCTTATGTCTAGATGTAAAATGATACCCCAAAATCTCTTTTTATATGAAAAAAGGATGGTTATTTGGTTGGGTGATGGGCTATAGGCGGTGGATTAGTTAGGAAACTACCCAATAGCCCGTAATCTCAACGAATTCCTTGCAACTTTTTATTTTTTGAAACTTTTGCCAGTATATGATGGCTGTAATGGTGCAACATGTGTATGTACGTGATCTGTAGTGGTGCAAAAAGCGTATGTACACAGGAAGTAGTGGTGCAGGGCGCGTACATCATCAAAAAAATGGTTTTTAAGAAGAGAAAATCAACAGTGCTTTGAAAAAAAATGGAAGAAAGAGGGCCAAAGTCTAGGTATGCACGTGTAGAGAAATTTAGGGTTATAATAGATGCCCCCTAATGTGTGAGGTCAAAAGAGCATCTGATGGCCGAAATACATTACAAAATATTCACCAATGTACGAAATGAGTGAGCCTGGGACCAGAGTTCGGGAGGTGTCATCTACAAAATAACAACTGTCTCTCTGAGTCAGGCATACCCATGCTTGGGATGAAATTAATCATGGCTACCAATAAAATACACTACAGATCCATGTCATATAACTATATAAAGTGTAGCCATGAGAACTACACAGTGGATGTAAATCTCAAAATCAAATATATACAAGTATAGTATCCATCTTCAAGAAGCCAATAATTCCCTATATCTGGAGATGAGGTCTTCATAGCTCGAGCAACAACTTTAAGATCTTCAAAAATTAGGTAGGAGTACAATGTGACTGTATGACTTCACTACCCATAAGTCTTCGATGGCTCGTCGGAAAAAGACAAGAGGATATCGATGATCAGGTAGAGAACTTCGTTGATTTTGAATAAGTACTTGATTGGACTTTCGGGATGGCCGACTCATGAGGTCAAGAGACAAACTACAGAAAGGACAACTCAGGTTGCATGAAAAATCCCTTGGAAAAAAGCACAAAAGATGATCAGACTCAGGCAGCATGAAATTGACATAAGTTCATGATGTAGGAGGCAACACAAACTCTCCATGTGTTTGGAAGAGTAACCAAATGGAGGAGGACACAACTCTATGTAGAGAGAACAACTTATTAAGGTCATATTGGATGCCAATGCTTGAAGAAAAAACAAAAGGATGTGCTTTGTCCAAGGGCGATTCATTGTGCTTCCAAAAAAGAATATATATTTCTCATCCCCTCTTTTTGGGGTTTTTATTTTTTTGTCTTTTTCAATTTTTTAAAGAGCTTGAAAAGGAATAAAATAATGCTACATTACAAAGGAGGAATGAGTGTCGCAAGCAAGCATACTAGTTCCAAGTGCAAGGAACACACTAATTCTCAGAGGAAGGAGACATGTGTAGGAAAAGGAAACTCAAGGAAAATTCCTCCATGGGTCAAGGTGTCAGGTCGCAAAGGCAAAGTGATACAAGGGTTTCATATAAGGCATGCTTCAAAGGTTCAGTTGAGAGAAACATGGAGCCGACATTAGGGAAAATATGCAGAGATGCAAATGTGATTAGAAAGACACAATGAAAACCCCTTCATTGTAATTTTAACGAGCCCAAAGAAGATAAGATCGATAGTTTTTTGTAATATACCAGATATAAAAAGTATGCAGAACATAAATAAAATGCTAGAAATGGCAGAATAACAGTAATATAACCAGCATAATCTCCACAATAACATAGAAATGATATAAGAACAACAACATAAATAGCACTTTGATTCAAAAAGAAATGTTTACGGGCCTCTTCAAGGAGGAAACCTCCAGTCGAGAAGCGCTCTGTTACAATAATCTCCAAGCTAGGGTTTTCATACACTCGACCCTTATTTATACTAAATATGTCTATCAAGAGAAGCATCTAGAGGAAGATCCTTCTATAAGCGGAAGCTTCTATTAGGTCTTCTTACATCTTCCTTATTCTATTTTATTGAAAGGCCTTATTAATATTGACCTTTATTACATTTGAATATATTTCTCTACCTATGTGTGGGTTAGGACCCTAACATGTCCGCCCCCTTAAAAACAACCTTGTCCTCAAGGCTTGAGATGTGGAAACTGCTGCAGAATGGTAGTTGGTTCTCAAGTGGCATCTATTAGAGTTGTATCTTTCCACTAGACTAGCACTTCCTTGATGGTTCTCTAACGCAGGCGACGCTCATGTTGGTCCAAAAATGCTTCTGGCTGAAGCCAAATGGATCCTTCTTCAGCTAACTCGGGAAGGTTGGTTTGAATTTGGCACCTAGTTCCAATCACCTTCTTTAAGCATGAAACATGAAAAACATGATGTAGCTTCGAATGACTGGGTAGAGATAACTGATAGGTGACTTGTCCCACACACTTGAGAACTGTATAAGGACCATAAAATTTGGGCGCTAGCTTCTGAAAATGCTTGGCCTTGAGGGAAGTTTGCTTGTATGGTTGTAGTCGCAGAAACACCTGATCCCCTTCTGCAAATTGACATTCATAGCGACCTTGATCTTCTTATTGCTTCATGCGATTCTATGCCATGACCAAGTTATCTTTGAGGGTACAGAGAATATCCTCTCGAACTGTAAGTGTTTGGTCAACTGCCTTGACCTTCGAGGTACCCGATAAGTATGAGAGAACTAAAGGTGGCTTTTTTCCATATACCGCTTCAAAAGGAGTCATGTGTGTAGCTGTATGGTAGGAAGTGTTGTACCACCATTCAGCTAGGGGTAACCATTGAGCCCAGTGATTTTGCTTTTTAGAGGCAAAACACCTTAGATATGTTTCCAAACACTTGTTGACAACTTCCGTTTGACCATCAGTCTAGGGATGATAAGTTGTACTGAGATGCAATTGGGTGCCCTGTAGCTTGAATAGTTCTTGCCAAAAATTGCTTGTGAAAGTTGGGTCATGATAAGAAACAATAGAGTGTGGAATGCCATGAAGATTGAAGACCTGGTCCATGAAAATTTGAGCCACCATGGATGCAGTAAATGGGTGTTGAAGAGTGCAGAAATGAAAATACTTGGAAATGTGATCCACAACCACCATTATAACTGACTTATTTCCCGATTTGGGTAAGCCGGTAATAAAGTCCATAGAGATATCCTTCCAAATAGCAGGTGGAATCGGAAGCGGTTGTAGTGTGCCCAAAGATTTGACTGTTTCTCCCTTGTTGTGTTGACACACATCACATTCAGCGACAAAATTATGGATGTCCTATTTCATACCATCCCAGAAGAAAGAATGTTTGACTCTATCATAGGTTTTGGTGAACTTGGAGTGCCCCACTGTGGTTGTAGCATGAATCTCATAAAGTACCGTGGATTTAAGCTTTGATTGTTTACTTAAATACAAATGACCTTTGTATCGAAGCTCATCCTGGAGCTAAGAGTGCCCTGGGGGAGTTGGAGCATTGGTTTGTAATTGCTGGATCATATGCGAACTTTTGGGATCTTGTAGCCATTCTTGGAGAATAGCTTGGAGCCAATCTGGTACAATGAAGGAAAGAGAAAAAAATGATCCTTCTTCTTCATATTTTCGGGACAGTGCATCCACCACCACA
>SNQJ01S0082398.1:0-14344 GCA_010110895.2 Picea sitchensis
TGTAGGCCCTGAAGATAATTAAAGAAAAGAATTACAAAATAAGAAAGTGTCAGGTCGGCCCTAATGTCAAAAGGAAGTGACATAAATGGTATAAATAAACATCATTATACATTCATTTGATACAAGTTGAATTTCATAGGAAATCAGAAGTAAAGAAGGCCATATTTCAAGGGAGGATGAAGTCTTTTGGTGATGTGTTCTAAGGTATGTTATTTTCAGGTCATCTTACCATTTTTCCTATAACATTTTTTCTAGAACGATTAAAATGGTGAAATCACTATGGTATTGATAATACATATCAAGGTACCTCTGGTAAAACATTCAGCTCTTGATTCACTATAATTATGGAGATACACTCTGTGGAAGATAGGGTTTGTGACAAATCCTAAAGCTAGTCAATAAACAGGTGTTCTGGGTAAAACAGTCATAACTTATTCATACTGAATCCAAATGAAGTGGGACCACTTCCATTGGAAATATTATAGACTTTAGTGTCATGTGTGTGAGTTTAAAAATCAGATGTTAAATATTGAGCGTGGGGCATGCTTTACAAGTTGGGTCTTCTTAATAGACTAGAATTGAAGAAAGTCTACCATTCTTTCTATAACCTCCTTTTGGGGAGGATTCAAGGAGTAAAAATTGGAGGAGTTTTAGAGAATACATTGAGTAATATTATCTACAGGATTAGAGTACTCCAAAAATTGAAGAATTGCATAAATTGAAGAAGTCTCAGGAAGCATTATCAGGTTCTATGTAATGATTGGTTGATGGTGATGATTTAATGTAAAGTTTTATTATCTCTCATATATTCTTGTGTGGAAGGAAGGGGAAAGGATGGAGGGTTCAAATCTCTCTTGATATTGGAGGATTGTATCTTCCTCTTGGAGGTTTATCCCTCCCTTTACATTTGGAAGTTGTATCTACCTTTGGAACTCATTACTTCCCTTGAACAATAAACTATTGATTATTTCTCATATATTGTGCATGGTGTATTATGGTGTATTGGTGTAACTCTTATACTATTGTTAATTTATCATTGGATATAGTTGAATGGTTTAAGTATAAGTTGAAAAAGGTTTTAAATTGTACTTGATATTGATTCACCGCCCTCTCAGTATCAACAATTTCTCAGTTGGATCTGAGAACTAAAAGTCGAGTCTTGTATCAAAGAGTCAGATATCTCATATTAAGTTCAAGTTGAAGATATTCAAAGATTGATTTTATTTGTATTCATTCAATTTAAATAAATAAAAGAATGATATTTTACCTACTTCATACAATTTGTGTTATATGTATTTATGAATAATTAATTGAACTTCATATATCTTATTCAGTTAATTTATTTAATGATGCAGACCCCCTCCCTCACCTGGGTCTGCTCGACCTCTCATTCAAGGATCGTTCTAATCGGGAGATGAATCATCTCTTTGGGCTCTGTTGAACCCCATGTTAATGTTGACAAGTCCTCAAATTCCATGTGCAGGTCAAAATACTGAACCCACAAACTCTTACTAAGCCCCCTTCTTATTTGAAATAGTTTCGGGCTCCTAGGCCTCTTCCTCAAGCCAACTCTTCATATGGCCAAAGGCTATGACCAAGTTCTTGTCAATAGCATGATATTGGAGTCCTTTGGAGATTTATCCAAGACCTTTTCTTTTAAAAATCGAATTTGGCCTTCAACCATTTTTCCTTCAGCAACAACAGCATGTGACTGAGGGCTCTGATCGAGCACCAATACAAAAGGTGCTAATTTGGCATTGCAGCCTTCGCTGATTTATTCTCCACTCCAACACATACAACCTTCGTAAAGTATTGATCACCGAAGAGGTGGATTGGACAACTCTCCTCTCCCCATGGATCAATGGCTCAAATTTTGTTTCTGGGCTTTAGGGATTCCTTCACAACGTCCCTTCCACAAAACTCCTAGATCTCCAAAAACTTAATTTCGCCGGAATTCAAATCAATGGTCCACCAACTTTGATCTAATGGATGGTCCAGATCAATCCACTTCGGGCTTTGATGGTTTATTTTGTTCATAAAAAAACACAACACTTCATATCTCTCGATGTCAAAATGCCAAAATTCCTCTCCTTTATCCACGTGTCCCCTCCTAGATTGACGACTAGGATGAATTTTTGGACCCAGACTATTTTCTCCCTATCTACACAACAACATAAATTTTTTGAAGTTATAGTCCCAAGACTGCTGGATATTTCACCATGAGTCCTCTCTAATGTACGGTTAGGATTGACTCTGACCATCAGGAGTATATACTTTTTGTTTTCCCCAGAGTTTCGAACTCCATACCTCTAGATCTACTACCACCTAACCTTCCTTTAATATACGACCCACAATACTTTGGGCCTCTATCTTCGACAAATTTCGAAAGACTATACCCCAAATATCATAGAGTGTTAAACCTTCATACCTTTTGATCTAATGCCATGTGTCCCTTTCAATGGAAGGTTAGGATGGACTTCGAACTTCAGTGCTTCCTGATTCCTCAACCTTGCTATACTCTATTCCTCTAGACTGTTAGGCTTCCGGACCTCTGGATGTGATACCATGTGTCTCCTCCCAATCAATGAAGATGATATACTTCGTCCTTCGACACTTCAAGAGTCCCCACAACACTACACCCTACCTCCTTTGAAATAAAAACTGACGAAGGGGAAGATCCTTCGTCCATGTATCCATTGAAATCAATGAACCTTATCCTCTCCTCGAATCTAGGCTTTGAGACACTCCAAAGTATAAAACCCCAATTCCTTTGGAGTACCAGGCCTCTGTATTCCTAGATCTGCTGACATGTACCCATGGCACCAATGACTAGGATTCACTCTGTTGTTCCGAGCTTCAGGAGTTCTTTCTCTAAGACACTTCATGCCTCTATTCCCCCCAAGGAATTCTTGGGTTCTCCTATCACTCATGCGTTCATCCTCCTGAGCTTGTCCAACACTTTAGCAATGCATTGGTTTTGTGTACTCCTTGCACTACCCTCCTGAAACATGAACTTTGTAGATTCACTTGCACAATCCTTGTGCTCTTTGTGTAGACTTTCACTGCTCCTCTTTTTTTAAACCTTCTAGTGCACCCTCCTGGAAACTTTCTCCTAGAAATCGAAACATAATTTTCACACACTTGTTGTGCCTGCTCAATACACTCCTTGTAGATCCCTCAGAGTGTTCAGTAACTCTGGTAAGTCTTCTTTAGGGTGTTCAACAACCTTGATGTGCACTTATTTCACTATTCCTTATGAGCTTCAGAATGATTTTGGTGTGCCCACCTGAAACTCTCTCTCTTTGAATTCACACTGAGTCCAACTGCAATACTCGCACTAGCTTCACAAAGTTTTCAATCACTCTAGTGTGCACTCCCTGCACAAGCCTAAGAGCCCATAAATAATCAGAAATATACATATAGGAAAATCTATCTAACCTGCAAATGTAACCTACTTGCATACATCTAAAGAATACATAAATAAATATAGAAAAGCATCCAGAGAATAACCATTCATCACACATAAGAACACAAAGTTCACCTCATATGCAAGAAAAAATGTTTTTGTATTATATGTGAATGCTTCTGTACAATATTTACAAAGGCTAGACTGCTACAGAATCTTCAACTTGTCTCCTCTCCTCCCTTGAGCTCTCTACTTGCTCATATACAACTCTTCATCCTCTAATAAAATTTGATACAAAAATATTTTACAAAAGAGGGTCTCATCGAGCCTTCCCTTCAACTACCTACTCACATTGAATTGCATTCCATTACATTCAATGGGAATCTAGTCTAAATTGGATCTAGAGACAACAACATGTCAGCCATTAAAGGCAACATTACATCTTACAATAACTTCAGCATGTTCAAAGACATGGCTCGGATTTCCCTGAGCCTTCAAACATTCAATTACATTTAAAATTTCAAATTTAGGTTGATTTTTGAAATGATAGGCATGTCCTTTTTTGGATTCACTCCCTCTTGGAACACTGGCGCTTGAAAACATGGATTGATTCTCCTGCATGAGTTAATCTATGAAAGTGTTAAAAGTACCCAAAAGTTCTAGACACTGATTCACCACCCCTCTCACTATCAGTGTGTGTTTCAAAAATTGGTATCAGAGAAGGTTCCTTCACTACAGTTTAACCACTCAATTGTTATAAAGAGAACAATTGGTAATGGAGTAAGGTTTCTTCAAGGAAAAAAAATCTAATCAATGGAAGGAATATCCTAATAAACACACAAATGGATGAACAAATGGCTCTCTCCACAAATGAAACTCCTTTATTTGATGGAATATACTACTCTTCATGGAGGGAAAGAATGAAAATATATTTGAAGTTAAGACGAACTGGATTTTGGGACCTATTAGTAATTAAGCCTTGGTACTTACCTACCTCAACAAAGAAATCCAAAACTGCAAAAGAAGTAAAGAGAAACAATTCAATGGCATTAAAAGAAATCTAGAATGGACTGTCAGATTGAATCAAAGAAAATATGGGATACTGCACCTATACTAATGTATTATGGCTCCAACTGGAGAATTATTATCAAAGTAGAGTACAAAACACAGAAAAATAAGACAATACCATAAAGGAATCGATGCAATCCCCATACATCAATAAATAAGATAACTCAAACAAGGAATTGATGTAATCCCCAGTCATCAATAAAGAAGACAAATCAAACAAGGAATTGATGCAATCCTTAGTCATCAATAAAGAAGACAACTCAAACAAGGAATTAATGCAATCTGCAATCATCAAAGAAGAAGACAACTCAAACAAGGAATTGATGCACTACCTACTCATCAATAAAGAAGGAAAATCCATCAAGGAATTGATGCATACCTCAATAATCACTAAAGAAAAAATATTGAATTTTAAGACTGATGTTATAGCTGCATTAGAATAGATTTGTATGCGACCAGGAAATGGTACATATATTGAAGTTCATGTGCAGGCTCTTGACAATATTGAATACACAACCATGTTCACTATGGAAGAGTTGGGGAAACTTCAAAAGGAAGATATGTTGTTACTAAAAAAGTTAGATCAATCTAACAACCATCAAGAGAAAGAACAAATGATTCAACTAGAATACAAAGAAGAAGAGATCAATAGATTAAAGACTGGAGTTGTTGATCTAACAAAAAAATGAACTAGTTGAAGGCATATGACAAACTCAATAAATGCATAAAAGAATTAGAAGAATCAAAATAAATAGTCAACAGTCTAAAGAGTCAACTTGAAGAATCTAAGGAAAGTGAAGAAACCCTGAAGATCTAGTTTACTAAAAAGGAAAAATCATGCCACACACTAGAATTGCAAGTCATCAACCTCAAAAGGATTCAAATAGAAAACAAGGAAGAAATCAAAAGATTGAATATTGGAGTTATTGATCTAACAAAAGAAATAGAAGAGTTGAAGACATATGACAAAATGAATAAATGCACAGAAGCCTTGGATGAGACAAAATAAATAGCCATTAGTCTAAAGACTCAACTTCAATATGCTAAGGAAATAGAAGAAGAATTGAAGATCTTGTTGACCAAAAAGGAAGAAACATGTCACATGTTGGAATTGGAAGTTATCAACCTCAAAAAGAAGAATGAAAAGACAAAAAAAACTATCAAAATCCATAACAACTCATCGATCCTAGATAAGATATGGAACATTCAAATACCAACCAATAACAAAAATGGTCATGGGTAGAATAAGAAAGAATAAGGTGGAAAGTGGAACACCATTCACAAACATGAAAAAGTATTATCCTCCTCAAAAGGAAAAAGTGTAATCACAAACCAAATAAAAACCATGAACTTTGTTAAAGAAGCAAGATATAAAAGTACAAAACAAGAAACATATCAAAAGGAATACTTCTCATGTCACAACAAACTCAAGTATGGAAACACCTTCAATGGTTATTGCTTTTCTTGTAAAAACTTTGGTCAGAAAACATTGAAATGCAAGAGTTGTGAAAATAAAAATTTAGGAAGGTCCAATAACTTAATGAGATGTTGGAGATGCAATTATGTTGGGAACACAACAAAGTTTTCTCATACCATGAGATGCTACAACTGTGATAAGTTTGGGCACAAATCCCAATATTGCAGGAAATCAAGAAGACAACCCATGAAAAATAATCCATACAAGTCAGGAAGGAAATCTAATGAACTTTGGAAGAAAAGAAGAGAGGATAAATTTCAAAGGATAAATGTAGAAAAGAAAAGTTGATCAAAAAAGTTCCTTATGGAAATATATGGATAAGAAAATATGAAGGAGAAAGAAATGAAAATGAAGAATATTATGGTGCACAAAACATGGGTGATGATGATGAACTCTCAAAAGAAAATCAGTCTGTAGAATAGTGTGATGAAAAGAAAGCATCTAAAGAAGAAAGAAACAAAAGGAGTTCAAAATATATAAAGACAGAGTATGGACAGAGCAACGTTATTAATGATATGAAAAAATAGTAAAGGTATCTTGGAATCAAAGAACTAAAGAATATCAAGAAGAAGAAGAAATGGATCAATAAGAGCAGTAAGCTTCACACCCTTGTTCATTGTGACAAAGCAAAAGACAGTAAAACCCTATTTGAACACAAAAATCCCATGATATTGAGATAACATTTGACACATTCACAGGGGGAGAAAAGCAGTAAAAGTTTTCTTTCCTTTATCATTGATGTCAAATGAGGAAAGATAGACAATAGAAACAAAGTCCAAAATAAATGGGAAAAACATAGGGGGATCATCACCTCAGAGGGAGCATCATCTCATGGGGATAAGATAATATTCCCTTTGTCATTGTTGTCAAAGGGGGAGAGATAAAGATTAAAACAAAGTCAGGTCAAAGGACTCAAAATACATAATACATTTCACAATGGAAGTAAGATTGTTTTAATAAGGTTTCCATCAATAACAAAGGGGGAGAATGTTGAAAATTTTGTTGTCATTGATGTCAACCTTGATAAATAGATGAATTAACATTGATTGATTTGTTTGAGAAGCATTTTCAATGTTGGACATATTGTTATGAAGGTAACTTGAATGTCAAACATTGTCAATATTGAACATAATGTTATGAAGGTTGGACATAATGTTATGAAGGTGACTTGAATCTCAAGCATTGTCAATATTTGACATAATGTTATGAAGGTGGCTTGAGTGTCAAGCATTGTCAATATTGGACATAATGTTATGAAGGTGACTTGAATATGAGTAGAAAGATAATATTGACTAATATATTGTATGAACTTAATACACTCATCCTATATTGTATAAGGTTGATATTGTGTAATTAACATCATGCACAAAAGAAGAAACTATGAAAAAACTGTCCAAATAAAAAGTGTAAATGGATAATCCAATATGGATCCATACAAATAAAAAATAAAAAATTTAATAATACATGGTTCATTAAAAGTGATTCAGAAAACATCAATTGAATGAGTCCAGAGATGAGCCAAAATTCCAATGATGGATGTTTGGTGAGGAGCATTGACACCATCAAGTCACAATTCGAGTTGATTCAACTAACAATAACGTCGACTATCTGGAATTTTATTGACTACAAGACGAGACAAAGAGAATTCGACCAAATCCAAGCATGTAGATTGACGGGAGTTGGAGAATACAAGTCAGTTGATTTCAAGATGAGACAAAGACAAGCCGAACAAATGAAGGTCAAAGTCGAAGGAAAATTTAATTGGGAAATACAGGTCGACCAAAGCAAGTTGAGACGAAAAAAGTTGAATTTCTCAAGTCGTTTTTTATCTAAGTCGAGTCGGTCCAAGAAAGAAGTAACCTAAAGGTTGAAGTCAAATAAAACTTAAATACAAGTTGGGTCGAGGTTGAAGCAAGATGGGTCAACTAGAATTGAAATACTCAAGTTGAAATTTCTCCTAGTTGATTCGACCAAAAAGATGTTTGTCAGTCGAATGAGGAAGAAAATAAAAAAAAGGGTGAGACCAAGTCAAGTATTTAGTGACTAGAAACTAAGAGGGAACGTATTTTAAGATAACCATCAAGTAAAATGTTTACAAGTTGAGTTTAAATAATCACCAACAAAGGAGATAAGTGGAGGTCGATTTAAACATTCAGGAAAAGATAATATGTATTGAAGTCAATCTGGCATCCGACGACAAAAGGGAAATTTGGGCAAGTTTCCTTCAAAGAACTGCCTGCACTGGCCACCTCCCACACATTCTAGGGAAATTTCACTTGAGTCAACTAAGTTGGCATGTTCTACAAAAAAAACGGGTAGTAGAATTTTAAAATTTGTTTCAATTAGCCCAAAATCTTCATATGAAAATGGTTGTCTAAATTAGTGTATGAAAATCAATTAATAAAAGTTACCATTTGTGCTAATTAAATGAAGGGGTGCAATGTTTCATTCCAAAAGTACACATTATTTAAAAGTGGCACCCTTTGGAGGACTATATAAGTAAAGGAATATGAAGGGAAGAAGGTGTCTTTGTGGATATATATATATATATATATATATAATGGATTGAATGAAAGTTCATTCTATCAGGTTGGTTCATGTTTACAAGATAAGTCTTGTGATGAGAATTGGATTCCTCACAACTTAGTTGGATCTGAGATCAACAAGGTAGGTCTTGTTATAAGGGTTGGATTCCTCATTTATCAGTTGGTTATTAGAACTACAATCTAGGTCTTGTATCAGAGAGTTAGATCTCTCATATTCAGTTGAAGTTGAAGATATTAAAAGATTGATTTTATTTGTATTCATTCAAGTTAAATAAATAAAAGAATGATATTTTATATACTTCATATAGTTTTTGTTATACATGTTTATGAAAAATTAATTGACCTGTGTATATCCTATTCAGTTAATTGAGTTAATCTATGAAAGTGTGAAAAGTATCCAAAAGTTTGAGATACTTATTCACCCCCCCTCTCAGTTTCAGTGTGTGTTTCAACATGACGTTCATGAAAAAAACTTGTTATGTTTCAATTAATGTATTGCTGTGTACCATTCATACTTATACCTTGTTATGTTACAAAACTCTTTCCTTTGACACAGTGAATTAATGTATTGTTGCGTGATGTTCATGCAAAAACCTTGTCCTGTTAAAAAATCTCTTCGATTTATCACATTGCAACGAACTTCATAACATTTCAATCTTATGCACTTAGAGATGATGTTGCTATGTGATGAAACATAGCACCAAATTGTCATATACGTGCATATCATCACATTGCAATGTGACGTTCATGCTTGTACCTTGTTATGTTGCAGACGGCTTTCCTTTGTCACATTTCATGAATGTTGTAACATCGCAATACCATGCACATTGTCCCCACATCACTATGTGGCATATACACATGTTCTTATGTCACAATTTCACAAACATTTCAAAATGTCAGAACGTGACAAACAAAATGCATTATCAGAATTTGATGTTCATAACTTTAATGTTGCAAAGTGACGAACTTTGCCCAACATTGCAATGACACAAATATTTCTTGACGTCGCAACGTTGTGGACATAACCCACTGTGTGACTATGACAAATGTATTGGAATGCCATAATGTAAGAAACAACAATGCTTTGTCCCAATGTATTTAGCATAATATATTATTAATATATTAATACTTTCATAATGTGTTATTAATTTGTTACTTTATTATTGTATTAATACTTTAACAATCTATTATTTACTAATGTTTGTATTAATTAATTTATTTCAGTAATGCATTACATTATACAATAATGTATAATTACATTATTTATTCATTACATTATTTTTTTAATTATTTAATACATTCATGCTTTAACACGTTAATGTATTTTATATATTAATGTGTTAATTAATATACAATTACAGTATTATTTAATTAATATTAGTACCTCACAGTATTATGGCATTATTAATATATTTTTACTTTATCAACTTATTGATATTTATTAGTATATGAATAATGTTTGATTGTATTAATATTTTAATGTACTAATCTAAAAATGTATTATTAATGTCTTTTTACTTTGTTGATGTACTACTGATACTTTATTACGTATTACTTTAAAATTGTAAATTGTACTTTTGGATATATTGATACTTTATTATGTTGGTGTTTGGACAACATCGGGAAGACATTCTCCCAGATTAATAATTAATAATATAATTATTGATTATTAAATAATATATAATAAGTAATAATAATAATAAATATTTATTTATTATGCAAGGGACGTATCCCTTCATGGATGGTCACCATATGCTCTCTATATATGGAACACTCATCATTGTAATAATACATCTATCTTATATAATCTCATATAGAAAAATCAACATGGTATCAGAGCGAGACTAGGCTTGAATCCCTCACGCGAGGGCTAAGGAAAATGAAAGAGAATGATTTTCTTTGGAGAATAGTTTAACATGAGTCAATCGTATTGACGTTTTGTGCGAAGATCATTGCTTTCTGATTTTTTTTGTTTTCAATTATTGCGCTAGCCAAACGAGACCATTTTCTCTATATTCCACAAAGAAAATCCTCTTGAAATTAGAGTGGAGTATGACGTTTCCACCTGATTCATAGTTTCATAGAGTGGTAGTTGTGATTTCCCAATTGGTGTCCAGATATGAAGATCATGAATGGCTAGCACCATATATAACTAGTTTAACATTGTAAAATGCTCAAGGACCAAGGATTATATATTGAGAGATTGACAACGACCAAGATATAATAGAGGAAGTGTAACGATGGGATACTCGTCCCTATCAAGAGATTTTTCAGACAAGATTGAATCCACGGCCTTGAAGTCCCACTCAAATTTGGGAATATTACTACAACCTTGTGGAGCATGTAAACAATGCAGGGATCCTAGAGACCCAGCTTATCATGGTTCAGTTTTTGTGGCATATCCCTCTAACCCTCGACAACAAATATCACTATTCAACATAAGGGGGAATTTATTTTGTTAGTGGCATTAACCCTCAATATATTCGAACAACATGTGTAATTCATTTATACGAGAGAATGGATCATGTATTGGTTTGAATAGAGGTATATTCTCTTTGTATGTTTTCTTTGGTGTGTTACATTAAGATTATGTGAGAGCCAATCTAGATGGATTCCAAGTGTGGACATGCAGTTTCACCTAGTACGTGAATATGTGGACATTCTAACTTAGCCATTTTCCATAGCAAAGTTTTTGTACTTTCGAGACAACATTGGTGTGGCACAAAATGTCTCCCACACTAAGAGGGATTCTTTATGCTTGAGGCAACATCATGAGACATTCTCCCTAGAGGGTCCTATGTGGACTAGTAGGAGGAAATGTGGACGTTATACTTACATGCCTCAGATGGTAAGATGAAGGAACCAAGACATAGTTTCATGAGGAAACCTAGATATGTCTTGGGGGACATTGGCTCCATTAGGGAACCTCGATGTCTCCTAGAAAAGACTGTGGTTCCGTGAGGGAACCTCTATATGTCTTAGACATGTGTTCCATGAGGGAACCACAATATGTCTAGTATGGACATAGTTCATGAGTGAAGCCTAAGGTTGGACACTTCAGGATATTTTAGTGTCCAGTATAGACTCACATACCCAAGGAGAAAAGGACCAAGATAGACTCTTCAGGAAGAAAGGGAACATTTGTGGGGTAAAGTGAGTCTTCAAAGGCATACCGGATGTACATCCCTAATCAGAGATAGATTGAGGTGAGCATATATGTTACCTTTGTGGAGGAGGTAGCCTTCAAGAGATCTAGAGGATATCACATGGATATTGATAGTGAAAGATAGGAAGAGATGGTGCCTTTTCCTCCTCACCCTGTAGCATTTCAGAGGGAGACAATTGAGCCTATTGATCAAACTAATATTGTTGATCTTGTAGCTCTAGTTCATGTTCCCATAACTTTTGTAGTAGGTTAGAAGAGACCTACATGGGCTCGTTAGACTCTACAGGAGGAAGAAGGACATGAAAATCCTTGTGGTACCTTCTGAGAGAGAAAGAAACCTCATATTTATCTATGTTATGATGCTGCTATGAGCCACATCATTTTTTCTGATCCTTCATGTTATGAGGAGGCATTTAGTCATCCAATATGGAGCGATGCCATGACATAGGAGAATTAGTCCATCATGAATAATGATGTGTGGGATATTGTTTTGAGACCTAAGGAGAAGTCTATAATGACTTCCTATTGGATATATAAGATCAAACACATAGTTGATGGAAACATCGAGAAGCAAAAAATGATATTTGTTGCTAGAGGATTCTCTTAGATGGAGGGAATAGATTATGAGGAGACATTTTCTCATGTTGCTCGATACACTTCTATCTGGATGATTCTTTTCCTTGCAACATCCATAGGTTGGAGACTACATGAGATGGATATGAAGACATCCTTTCTCAATGGAGAGATTGAGGAAGAAGTATTGATCGAGTACTTAGATGGTTTCATGATACATGAGAAGGAGTCTCATGTGTGCAGGTTGAAGAAGGCCCTATATGGACTCAAGAGGGCACCTCGATATTGGTATGCGAGGATTTATGGAAACCTAATGAGTTTGGGATTCAAAAAAAAAAAATTTGATCCCAACCTATACTATAAGACTATTAATGGTGAGTCCCTGATTTTGGTCCTCTACATTGATGATATATTCCTCACGAGTACAAAAAGCCTTATTATTGAATGCATGTGTTGTCCTCTGAGTTAGAGATGAAGGACCTTGGTATGATGCACCACTTCTTGGGACTAGAGGTGTGGAAGATAATTGATGATATCTTCTTGGGTCAGGGGAAGTACACAGTTGAGATATGGAATAAGTTTGGGATGATGAACTGTAATCTTGTGGCTACACCAATGGTGAAAAAACTAAAGAAATTGAGTGTGTCTTCTTCCTATTCCAACGAGATTGATATGAAACTATACAAAAAGTTGATTGGATCATTGATGTATCTCATTAACACCAGACCAAATATTTTCTATGCAGTGAGCGCATTTATCTAGTTTATGATTCATACGAGATAAACACACTAGATTACTACAAAGAATGTGTTGGGATACCTACAAGGCATGATTGGACATGGTCTGAGATATAATTCCAATATTGACATGAGATTGTAAGGATATACTGAATCTGATTGGGAAAGGAGAAAAGTGGAAAGGAAGAGAAACTCCAGGTGTTTCTTCAGTTTATGATATACCATGGTTTCTTGGTGTAGTTGGAAAGAGACTTATGTGGTTTTGAGCACCGCATAAGCAGAGTGCATTGCATTGAGTCTAGTAGTCCGTGAAGCAATGTATCTTCGAAAGATATTGCAGATTTATTTGGACATGTGCTGGATTCCACCATTATTTATTGTGATAACCAGAGATGTATGAAGCTCTCATAGAGTCTGGTGTTTCATGACAAATCAAAACACATTGAGATCAAGTACCATTACATACAAGACATGGTGCAGAGGAAGGCGATAGTAGTGAATTACTTTCGTACATATGAGCAGGTTGTTGATGTTCTTACCAAACCCCTTACTAGGATGAAGTTTGACTACTTCCATGAAAGACTTGGTGTGGTAGAGAATCCCTCCCTCGTTGAGAGGGCCTTTCGATGTTTGTTTCTTCCTGAGACATTCTCCAGATCGTATTCCTATGTGACTGAGTTGATTTGATCTGTGGTGACAATTATCTGAGAGGGATAAGTGGGTTTGGGCTTATAGCCCAACGTCCCTTGCAGAGAGCACATGAGGACACGTCCCTTTTTAACAACACTAGAGGACACATCAAGGGAGTTGACCTTGACATCACACACTATGGGGAGTTGACCCTAGTTTTTCTAGAGGGAGTAACCTCTAGAATTGCATATCGTAATCCGTTTTTATTGAGTTGAGTTGATCTGTGAGGACACTTATCCAAGAGGGATAAGTATGTTTGGGATTATAGCCCAACGTCCCTTGTTGATATCTCATGAGGAAACGTCCCTTGTGGAAAGACATGAGGACATGTCGAGGGAATTGACCTTGATGTCTCACACTAAGGGGATTTGACCTTAGTGATTCTAGAGGGAGTAGCCTCTAGAAGTCCACATGGGAGTGTCATCTGTGAAAGAACTTTTTCTACTATGGTGTTTTTGTACCACTTGAGGACACTGTGTATCTCTATATAGTAGTTGTGTGCTACTATCATTGGTTGTGTACCACTAGACAGGAGTTGTGTATTACTATGGATCATCACATGTAAATTCTAACCTTGTACAATATCTACTACAAACTGATATTCAGAAAAGAACAGAAAAGATACAATGGCAAATACAAACATTACACAGAGATTTTTCACCTGGAAACCCAAACCGGGAA
>SNQJ01S0082398.1:14354-31749 GCA_010110895.2 Picea sitchensis
GTATTACTACCTATGGCCACAACCAGACTATCCCACGAGTCTGGTAAAGAACACAACAAACTGATACATTTATATTCATCTGAAATTTTAATATCAACAGATACTAACAGACTTACCACAATATTGAAGGCATTCAAATTCTCTACCACTGAGTCTCCATCTCTCATCCTCAAGTTATACAACTTCTTTCTTAGGAATAGTTTATTTACCAGGGACTTAGACTGATACAACTTCCCCAACTTTTCCCATAAATCCATGGTTGTATCTTCCTCTGACACATTCAGTAATACTGAATCAGAGAGACACAGTCGAATTGTGCTCTTTGCCTTCTGATCCATCTTTTTCCAGTCATCTGTAGAAGTTCTTGTAGGTGCAGTACCTGGATCTACTGCGATCCACTGATCTTTGTCCACCAAAAGATCTTACATATTGAGCTTCCACAGCTCAAATCTTTCCCCATTAAACTTATCAATCTCCATCTTTGAATTGTTTTCCATTTCTTTTCACCTAAAAAAAAATACCACAGATCTCCCACTATAACAAGGCTTATCACAGTCCCGAGCCAAACCCTTGACGACAAAGGCGTCCCCCTAAAGCCAATAAAGCTCTGATACCAAATGTAAATTCTAACCTTGTACAATATCTACTACAAACTGATATTCATAAAAGAACAGAAAAGATACAATGGCAAATACAAACATTACACAGAGATTTTTCACCTGGAAACTCAAACCGGGAAAACCAACATATATTATATTCATATATTGTGTTACATTGTTTACAATACAATATACATATAGGATCCAGAGGCATCCAAAACCCTAACCCAATGACCTAGAGTATTCCAAAACCCTAATTCCTGAACCAGAAATAGAAAACCATCGGCAAAAAACCATGTGCTGAAAAAACCACCTAAATATCATGTGGTCCCGGAAATATGTCATCCCGGAAATATGTCATCCCGGAAATATGTTGTCCTGGTAATATGTCGTCCCAGAAATATGTCGTGCCGGTGCGAAAAACATTTTCGGGGGCTCTGCCCCCCTCTAACCCCCCTGTGCGCCCGACACAGATGCTCAGACACTATTACTCGTGCAAAGAATATAACACATACCCAACATCACAGTCATGTTCTATCGGATGGAATTGCAGTAGCCGTATGCTACTAGATGATTGTTGTGGAGATTAGGAGAAAACTTGGCGTATTTGTTTGTTTATTGATCGCAAAGAATGTGACAGATGATTCGAGCTATCAATGGAATGGTAGTAGTTTTGTGCTATTATTTGATTACATAGTAGTCAGTGGACTACTAGATGAATAAACCATGGAAATACACCTCCCTAGCTAAGAGGGAGTGTTGATGTTTCAACATCGAACATATATTCTCCCATGATTGGTCATGGTGGTTTGAAAAGTGGTAAATGGCCCAAGCGTAGTCTTCAAAGAACATGAAAATTGATGTGATAATGTTCCTCAAGGGTGTTGAAACATCAGGCAGACTTTCACCCACAGGGGTGTATCTATAGTGAATGTCTCGAGTAAGCATCAGGAGGACCTTCTCCTATATTGGGCTACAAACCAAGGGAGATAGGATACATTTATCACAAAATTTTACTTGTGGTAAATGGGCCTAGGCATAGTCCTTCCTTGATCATGACAAGGAATAATATGGACTCAAGGTGCTTTCCATGTGTCAGTTAGCATTAGGATGACATTCACTCACAGGGGTGGACTTGTGGTGAATGACCTTGGTGTGGTATTTTTCCTAGTCATGGTGATTTGAAAAGGAATGAGAAAGACTCAAGATGTTATATGTTATCACATGCAGACACAAAGTGATCTTGATCTCAGAGAGAGTCAGTTGGCTCAATGGGAGAGTCGTAGGGGGGAGTTTTCCCTCGATTCAGGTGGGAGAGAGACATCTCCAAGGACTAATAGATATGTGTCATGAGTCTAGTGAAAAGTTTGTATACTTCAGAGACAAACTTGGCATGATGCAGAATGTCTCCCTCATTGAGAGGGAGTGTTGATGTTTGGACAACATCGAGAAGACATTCTCCTAGCTTAATAATCAATAATATAATTATTGATTATTAAATAATATATATAATAAGTAATAAAAATAATAAATAGTTATTTATTATACAAGGGATGCATCCCTTCATGGATGGTCACCATACATTCTCTATACATTGAACACTCATAATTGTAATAATGCATCTATCTTATATCAACTCATATAGAAAAATCGACATATTAATGTATATATACTTTATTAATATATTAATTAATAATACCTTAATCTTTTATTAACTTATTCATAGTATATAAATTAACTAATTAATTAACGAATAATTTAATCACATTAATTAACCAATACATTAATTCATAAATCACATTATTGTTTTGATTATTCCATACATTTAATCCTTTAACAAATTTATGTATTTATTATTTTATACAGTAATTTAAATCTCATTAATGTATTATTTAAATTACAAGTTAATACTTTAATAAATTAATGATTGGTCACATTAAAATATTAATACATTTTTCATGTTTTATTTCTTTATTAATGTTTTAATGATATATGAATAATGTTTTACTATATTTATATTAATACTTAAATATAATGATGTTATACTTTAATGTATTTATCCTATAATATATTATAAATGTAATTTTAGTTTATTCATACACTCATAATATTTTAATAGTTTATTAATATATAAATGTTTTATAGATGTAATGATTAATAATATTTTAATAATTTATTTATATTTTATCAATGTATTAATTAAAGTATTAACTAATACTTTAATGGCTAATGTATAAATATATTTTTATTAATTAATCAATACATTACATTCTATAATGTTTTTATATTTTAATTTATGAATAATATTCATGTTCAAATTATTTAATAGATTTAAAATTTTAATACACTTTAAAACTTTATTAATATATAAAACTTTATTATTTAATACATTTTAAAATTTTATTATTTAATACACTTTAAAAATTTATTAATATATAGATGTTTTACATTCTTGAGGTGTAGGATTGTCGGTGAGAGAGTATGTTGTTAAGGCACTAAGTGATGTTAAAGTCAACAAATTCGAAACATACCGGAACAAAAAATTTAGCCATATTAAGAATTGGTGTGGCTCAAAAAAATTCAAGGTGTAATTTTAACGACTTAATATTTTAATAATTTATACATAATTTCTATGTATATTAATTAATTAACATTTATTTTAATGACTAATATATAAATGTATTTTTATTAATTAATTAATACAATAATACATTACATTTTAAATTAATGTTTTAATACTTTAATTTATAAATTGTATTAATGTTTTAATTATTTCAACCATTCAATATTTAACTTTTTAATGTATTTAGTATTTTATACATTCGTTTATATATTATTTAAATAATACATTAAATATTAATGTCTTTATCCTATAATATATTATAAATGTATTTTTACTTTATTTATGAATTATTAATATTTTGTTAAGATTATGTATTATTGTATTTTTAAAAACTTAATACTTTATTAATATATATATGTTTTATTAAACTATTATTAATTAACTAATTCTAATATTTTATCAACAAATTAATTTATAGTATATTAATTTATACAATAATTAATAGATTCAACTATTAAAATATTTATTAAATTAATACATTATACATTAATATTAGTACTTAATTTATACATTACATTAAATTATTTATAGTATATTAATTTATACATTAATTAATAGATTCAACTATTAAAATATTTATTAAATTACTGTTAAATTAATACATTATATATTAATATTAGTACTTAATTTATACATTACATTAAAGTATTAATTAGTTAATTAATACATTAATGTTTTTCTACATTTATATAATAATACAATTAATGTATTTATAAATACATTATTAATTTGTATTCTTACTTTATTTATATATTTTTTCATTATTAATGTATTATTTTAGTAATTTCTTTAGTTTGTTATTACTTTCTTATTATTACATGTAATACGTTCTTATTATTACTATTCACTTCATTAATATTAATATGATAAATTAATTTATAATTTATATAATTGTTATTTAATATATATTTTATTATTAATGATCAATTAATATTTAATAATTAAATTATTGTTAATATTTGAAGACATTAATTTATTTATTATTTTATACATTCATATATATATATATATATATATATATATAATTAATGCATTATTTAAATAATGATGATGATGATGATTAACGTTCACTAAGACCCAATTGGTGTATCAAACATTAAGAGGGTAAGTGATTACTTGCCATTCTTTGGAAAAAAAATTATGTGCTCCAAAAGCATTTAGAGAAGCTTTGCAAGATCATCATACTTTTGTTGAGTTAAGAGGTTAGGAAGGTTGGTAGTGTGACAATATTTTGAAAATGAGATCTAATATGGGTATAGGTTGGACAATCTAAGAGAAAGTGTTTTTCATCTTCAACCTTCCTAGTGTCACAAATGTGACATACTCTTTCATCCCATGGTGTTTTAGGAATTGACCAACGCCCAGTTTCACTATGGAGCTCGTGAGAATTTTTTCTTATCTTAAGAATGTTTTTTTTTCTTTACACTTGGAAAAACAGATAGATAATTTCGATCTTTTAGATTACAGTTCATTACATCCTTATAATACCTTAATTTTCTTTTTTCCTGTAACTCTTTATCACACCACATTTTCTCCTTAAGTTTTGACTTGACCTTTTTTTAATAGTATATTTATTCTGCAAAATGGTGTCTTCCATGATTCCCCAATAGTTTAGCCAAGACCGAGCATCTTTATGCCATCTTGGCTTGAGTCGGTGGTGGTTATGCCTCGATTTTGAAGCAGTTTTAGGAAGCCTCTTTTCTTCCATGTTGTTTAACATGTTCTTATACATTAATCTTTTATAAGTACAATAATGTTCTTATTTTATAATGTATTTATCCTTTAATGTATTATAAATGTAATTATTTTAATGTATTATTATATTTTGACTTTAAAACTTTATTAATATATATGCTTTATAGATTCATATTGATAATACTTTATCACTGTAATGTATTATTGTATTTTAATGACACTTTAACACTTTATTAATATATAGATCTTTATAGATGTATTTATTAATAATACTTTAATATTTTAATAATTTGTACATACTTTATAATTGTATTAATTGATCAACAAATATTTTAATGAAACAAATATTTTAGTGAGTAATGTATAAATGTGTTTTTATTAATTTCCTGGATGGGTGACAAGTGGCTCTCAATGGATGACATGTGGCAACAGGCAGCATCGAGCGTTATTAACCCCGGTCACCAACCTCCCTCCCATCCAGATCAAATGACCTACACTCAGCTAGAAGTTATAGTAGTGTGTTGGGCACTCCAGGGTGACTTAATGACCCTTTGTGCAAACCATGATGGGCATAGAAAGTAAGGTACCAGAACCAACAGAGAAGTCACCCTGTCTACTCGCAATGAACTATGAAGGCTTGTTCCCTTGAGCGCTCTCCCATTCTATCTTTGTTGTATGTTCTTCTACTCCTTGGCTCTCTCTTAATCTTTCATGTTTTTCCACTCACCATCAATCCTCCATTGATGTTCCCGGATAGTCCCACCGAGAACTTCTACAACATGCCCATGTAGAGGGGAAAATCTATAAGGGGTCTGATGTACTACAATGACCTAACCAGATGTAATAGGTTTGACCCCTCACAACTCACTCACATCACTACCAGTAATCTCGACCCAAGCCATAATTGGCCTCAACAACCCCTGCCTCGCACCTCTAATCCCATAATTTGTTGTGGCAGTTGCATTATCAAAGAGGAAATTATCCCTCTTGAGAAGCTCACTCCTTTGTTGAGCTTTCATCCTAAAATTTCCCCTCTTAGAGCCCACACTCCGGACCATAGCTTTGGCACCGGAGGATGCATTGTGGATGAAGAAATTCCTCCTAGTTGAAAAATGGAAATTCCATCGACAGCTATTGATCTGAACCTGAGGTGTGATTAGTTTCCAAGGATTGGTTGATTCTGTCACTCCTTCAAAAGGGTCAGTTATAGATTGTTTTACTTGAGTGATTTGCAATTAAAGGTAAAGTTGAAGTCTTATAAGCTTAAATCCAAAGTGAATAAAGCCTCTTTAGTTTTTCTTATGTGTTATATGTCATGCTTGTATTTAATATCCTATGTGTGGGAATTCACAGAAAATAAACATAATAACATAATACACATAATGGATATCAGAGTTCCCTTAACAATGGAGTTCACCTGATGTGGGCTACGTCTTTGGGTCATGCTCCAAAGCTTGACCTCTTTATTCTCCTCATTGTAATGATGTCTATCCTTTACAAGTTGTAAGGCCAAAGTCCCATAAATGTGACGACAACAAGAGATCAGAATGTGATCAGAAATGTATACAAGCTTCACAAGTTCTCATGCTCATGAGGAATCCATGATGCTGACATGGACATCATTCCCACATACCCAAAACATAAAAAGAGGAAGAATAAAATGTGAACCCCATCATCATGGAGTCATCAAGTGCCTTACATTTGTTGCTCATATCCAAGCACAAATATGCAGCCCATACAAAGATCTTGAAACTACGAGATTTAGAATTGCTTCATTGGTCACTTATCATGCAAGTGCCACAATTTCTTTGTCACATGTAACTGATTGGTTTGATTTTGAAGAAGATAAGAAAAGAAGAGATAGAAGGAATAATATGGCCATGTTTCCTTGTTGTAGCCCCTCCATTATCCCTCAGACCTATAACACACATTCTATGTTGTAACATTTTAAGACAAAACAACATAATAAAAAGCATGCTCACATTGGATTATCTAGAAATTAGTTTTCTCATATGAAGATATGTTGTAAAATTATACCTCGCCATTGTATTCGCATTGTCGAATTACCTAAAAACGACTATCAAATCGTCTCCATCAGACACAGTCACCTTCAAGCCTCCTCTAGACCTTTGTCTTGATTTGCATGCTACTCTACAATTATGACAGTTTTGTCTCAAAATCCGTACCCTCAAGTTTGTACGGTTGATGCCTCCCCCTCTAGAACTAGGTGGATTGTACCTTTTAAGTAATAAGTTTGGTCGGATATACCAAGTGGCATTCGTGGTGCATTGGTTATGGGCGGAGTTGCAAAGGCATTGGGTATTGTGGAGGTTCTGGGATCGAATCCCACCAGACTCCATTTTGAACATTGGTTATATAATATATTTGTTTCCCTACTAATTTTAGCATATTTTTCTAGTGGTTCTTCCAATGACCATTGGAATTAGCGTGGTCCACCAGATTTGGTGGACCTGCCATATTTTTAAAATGAAATTTGTTCACTAGTTAATATTGGGCATTTTCGGGATACCACATGTCGCCCGATGATTGGGCCATGGGGAAGCCACTGATAGGTCCACCTGTATGCTGACATTACTTCCTCGTCATTATGTACAAACACGTGGTGCTTCCTGCATTGTGCCACATGGCATCGCTTGGGGTGCCACGTGGCACTTTTCTACTAGTCCACATGGACCTCTGAAAATCCCATTGGTGGGTGACAAGTGGCATCCTATGGTGTTTCCACGTGGCATGCTGACATTAGCATATCGTATGATGACATCACCTTGCCATGTCAGCTGTTGACATCACCAATACGAATGATGATCTGGCTCGCCACTGACTGTCCCTACTTGACTATGAATATCTTTCAAACCGTAACTTCGTATGACAATCTGTTTTCCCCATTAGAAATCTTGCGACACGCTCTTCATGATCATGTCGTTTTCACTGAGTTTTGGGAACTTTGAATTTTTTCCCTTTCTTTGTCTACTGAAGCCATTATGGGCCTCCTGGGGCACTTCTGAAAATTTTGTGATGTTCCCTAGATCCATCCAGATCATGCCTCATAAATTAAAGGAATTTTGGTCCCCAAAAGTATTTACATTATAAGTTTCATGTCCATTGGACTTACAATAAGAAACACATACCCAAACTACCTCACAAGGCCTAACAATATCAACATGTGCCAGAAAAGAAGTGATATTAACAATCATCACTTTTACATAACACCCTTCTATGGGGTATGAATCACAACATGTGACTTAAAAATATGGAAACTCTCGACTAACTCAAGGATTTTCCCCATTCATTCAGTCATTATGTCGAACATGTCCTTTTTACCGAGTTGTCCTTTCTCTGGTAGTTAGTAATTTCATCCTGGTGGCAGACTTCCCTGCAACATTGCCTGATTGGTTGTCTCCCTCGGAGGTGTATGCCTAGAATTCTTTTTCCTCTTAGGAAGTAGATCTATATGTAAGGCCCAACAAGTGGCATCATGATGCCCATCTCTGCTATAATGGTTGCAGTATCCCTTCTCCTTCAGAGGTGCATTTCCCTTGCTCCTTTCCGTGTGTGGAAAGAAATATTCCATCCTCGTCCTTCTCTTGGTTTCCATAACCTTCATACACAAGGATTTTCTCTTCCAACAATGGGACACTGCGTGGTTATTCAATCCACAAAATATGCATGTTTTTTGGTGCCACAAGCTCTGTTTTATACAATTAACATGCTTATAATCAAATGGCATTTTAGAGATTCGAGATTTCTTATACCTCGATGAGTTTCCTCTGGATTCAAACAATAAAGAAGAGTTGGTATCAACTCTTTCATTGTGATTCTCATCTCTCCTTGGAGATGTATTGAATCCTTGATCATGAGAAGTTGTGCTCTCGGCCTGCACTGAATCAATTTCATCTCCTGATGAATTGTTGACTGCTAGAGTCTCAGTGATTGTCCTGGTGTCTTCTTCCGGAATGGTTTTTGAGATTTCTCCAACATCCTTTGGGACATATCCTATCCCGACATATCGAGGCCAAACCAATGCCTCAATGGGATCCACAATACCTTAGCCATTGGTTCCACGGTCTCCTCCTTCGTATCCCATTTTCCTCATCAAATTTGAGTCGATGCAACAACCATGTTCTTCATGGATTTCAAAAAAATCATCATCATTAATCAAGAAAAGAACTAGACATGGTTTATTTATCTCCACCTCAAACTGGGACTCTTGGTCTGCTTCTTGAGATATGTCAAGTTGTTCCTGGTGAGAAGGATCAATGGAAGATGCTTCTAGGAATCCTCCTTGGTTCCTGGATTCATGTGGGTTATCTTCATTTTCTTGAAAAAGTGTGCATGCATTTGCATTGTCATGTTCACACCCATAATTAGTGCAGTTTCCATGGTCACATGATGGTCTTATCACCATCTCATTCGCAGAGCCTTCCCCTATATACATCTTCATGGCTTGCAATTTCTCTTGCAACTTTTGGTTCTCTTCCTTTGCAACATGCAACTAGGTCTTCAATCCAGTATTCTCTTCTTGAAGCATTTGGTTGAGCTCTTGAAGCTCATCGAACAACAAGTTCTTTGGCGATATTTCCATTCTCAACTTCAACACCTACAATCAGTATCGAGTCTTCTCTAATACCACATGATATGAACCCGGGGGGTGATCAGTTTCCAAGAATTGCTTGATTTTGTCACTCCTTGAAAAGGGTCAGTTATAAATCATTTTACTTGAGCGATTTGCAATTAAAGGTAAAGTTGAAGTCTTATAAGCTTGAATCCAAAGTGAATAAAACCTCCTTATTTTTTCTTATGTGTTATATGTCATGCTTGTATTTAATATCATATATGTGGGAATTCATAGAAAAGAAACATAAGAACATAATACACATAATGGATATGACACTTCCCTTCATAACAGATTTCACCCGATGTGAGCTATGTCTTCAGGTCATGCTCCAAAGCTTGACAACTTTATTAATGTGCTAAATTAATTTATAATTTATAAATAGTTGTTATTTAATATATATTTTATTATTAATGATCAATTAATATATAATAATTAAATTATTGTTAATACATTTAATACTTGAACAATAATAATTAAATTGTTAAATAATTTAATACTTGAACACATTAATTTATTTATTATTTTATATTGATTCTTCTATATATATATATATATATATATATATATATATATATATATATATATATATATATATATATATATATATATATATATATATATACATGATTAATGCATTACTTAAATAATGATGATGATGATGATGATTAACATCCACTAAGACTCAATTGGTGTATCGTGCATTAAGAGGGTAAGTGATTACTCGTCATTCTTTATAAAAAAAGGTATGTGCTCGAAAATCATTTAGAGAAGCTTTCCAAGATCATCATATTTTTGTTTAGTTAAGCAGTTGGGAAGGTTGGTAGTGTGACAAATATTTTGAAAATGAGATCTAATATGGGTATAGGTTGGACAATCTAAGAGAAAGTGCTTTTCATATTCAACCTTCCCAGTATCACAAAGGTGACACACTCTTTCATCCCATGGCATTTTAGGAATTGACCAACGCCTAGTTTCACTATGGAGCTCGTGATAATTTGTTCTTATATTAGGAATGTTTTTTTTTTCTTTACACTTGGAAAAACAGATAGACAATTTTGATGTTTTAGATTATGGTTGATTACATCCTTATAATACCTTAATTATTTTTTTTCCTTTAACTCTTTATCACACCACATTTTCTCCTTAAATTTTGATTTGACCTTTTTTTAATCGTATCTTTATTCTTCAAAGTGGTGTCTTCCATGATTCCCCAATAGTTTATCCAAGACTGAGCATATTTATGCCATCCTGGCTTGATTCGGTGTTGGTTATGCCTTGATTTTGAAGCAATTTTAGGAAGCCTCTTTTATTCCATGTTGTTTAACTTGTTCTTATACATTAATCTATTATAAGTACACTAATGTGCTTATTTTATAATGTATTTATTCTTTAATGTATTATAAATGTAATTATTTTAATGTATTATTATATTTTGAATTTAAATCTTTATTAATATATAGATGCTTTATAGATTCATATTGCCAATACTTTATCACTTTAATGTATTATTGTATTTTAATGAAACTTTAAAAGTTTATTAATATATAGATCTTTATAGATGTATTTATTAATAATATTTTAATATTTTAATAATTTATACATACTTTATAATTTTGTTAATTAATCAACAAATATTTTAATGAAACCAATATTTTAGTGACTAATGTATAAATGTATTTTTATTAATTTCGTGGATGGGGTGACAAATGGCTCTTAACGGACGACAGGTGGCAACAAGCAGCATCGAGTGTTATTAACCCCTGGCGCCAGCCTCCCTCCCATCCAGATCGAATGACCCGCACTCAATGAGAAGTTATGGTAGTGCATTGGGCACTCCAGGGAGACTTAATAGCCCCTTGCATGAACCAAGATGGGCATACAAAGAAAGGTACCTAAACCAAAAGAGCATTCACCTCAGCTTTCATGGAATTCGATCCTGTTAATTCGCAAGGCACTATGAAGGCTTGTTCCCTTGAGCGCTCTCCTATTCTATCTTTGTTGTATGTTAATCTGCTCCTTAGATCCCTCTTTCTCTTTCATGTTTGGCCACTCACCATGAATCCTCCATTGATTTTCCTGCATAGTCCCACCCAAAACTCCTACAACATGCCCATGGAGAGGGGAAAATCTATAAGGGTTCTATTGTACTACAACACCCTAACCAGATGTAATAGGCTCAACCCCTCTCAACTCGCTTGCATCACTAGAACTATTCCCGACCCGGGCCATAATTAGCCTTAGCAACCCCTGCCTCCCACCTCTAATCCCATAATTGACTATGGAAGTTGCCTTATCGAAGAGGAAATTCTCCATCCTGAGAAGCTCACTCCTCTGTTGAGATTTCATCCTGAAATTTCCCCTCTCAGAACCCACACTCTGGACCATAGTTTTGGAACTGGGGGATGGATTGTGGAGGAAGAAATTCCTCCTAGTTGGAAAATAGAAATTCCATCGAAAACTATTGATCTGAACCCGAGGGGTGATTAGTTTCCAAGAATTGGTTGATTCTGTCACTCCTTCAAAAGGGTCAGTTATAGATCGCTTTACTTGAGTGATTTGCAATCAAAGGTAAATTTGAAGTCTTATAAGCTTAAATCCAAAGTGAATAAAACCTCAGTTTTTCTTATGTGTTATATGTCATGCTAGTATTTAATATCCTATGTGAGGGAATTCACAGAAAAGCAACACAAGAACATAATACACATAATGGATATGACACTTCCCTTGATAAAGAAGTTCACTCGATGTTGGCTACGTCTCCAGGTCATGTTCCAAATCTTGATCGCTTTATTCTCTTCGGTGTAATGATGTCTCTCCTTTACAAATTGTAAGGCCAAAGTCCCATAATGGGGACAACAACAAGAGATTGAAATGGGATCAGGAATGTATACAAGCTTCACAAGTTCCAATGCTCATGAGGAATCCATGATGCTGACATGGACATCATTCCCACATACTCAATACATAAAAAGAGGAAGAACAAAATATGAACCCCATCATCATGGAGCCATCAAGTGCCTTAGATCTGCTTCTCATATACAAGAACAAATATACAACCCATACAAAGATATTGAAACTATGAGACTTAGAATTGCGTCATTAGCCACTTATCATGCAATTGCCACAATTTTTGTGTCACATGTAACTGATTGGTTTGATGTGGAAGAAGAGAAGAAAATAAGAGATAGAAGGAATAAGTTGGTCATGTTGCCTTTTTGTAGCCTCTCCATGATCCTTCAAACCTGTAACACACATGCTATGCTGTAACATTTAATGACAAAACAACATAATGAAAAGCATGCTTACATTGGCTTCTCAAGAACTTAGTCTATTGATGTGAAGCTCTGTTGTAAAAAAAGACCTTGCCATTGGATTCACGTCGTCGAATTACCTAACAACAACTATCAAATCATCTCCATCGGACACAGTCACCTGCAGGCCTCCTCTAGACCTTTGTCTCGATTTGTGTTCCACTCTGTAATATGCAATTATGACAACTTTGTCTCGAAATCCATGCCCGCAAGTCTATATAGTTCATGCCTCCCCCCTGGAACTAGGTGGATTGTACCTTTTAATTCATAAGTGTGGGTGGATATACCAAGTGGCATCCCTGACATATTGGTTATGTGTAGAGTTTTAAAGGTGTTGGGTATTCTGGAGGTTATGTGGTCGAATCCCACCGGAATCCATTTTTAATGTTGGTTATATAATATATCGGTTTCCCTGCTAAGTTTATCATAGTTTTCTAGAGGTTCTTCCAATGACCATTAAAATTGGTGTGGTCCGCCAGATTTGGCAGACTCACCATATTTTTAAAACGCAATTCATTCACGGGTTGATATTGGGAATTTCTGGGATGCCACATGTCGCCCGATGACTAGGCCACGTGGAACCCATTGATAGTTCCACCTGTATGCTAACGTTGATTCCCCGCCATTCCATACTGAAACATGGCACTTCCTGGGTGGTGCCACATGGCGTCACCTGGGGTGCCACGTGGCACTTTTCTACTGGTCCACATTGACCCCTGAAAATCCCATTGGTAGGTGACATGTGGCATACTCTGGTGTTTCCATGTGGAATGTTGAGATCAATAGCCAATACGATGACATCACCCTTCCATGTCAGCTGTTGATGTCAGTAGTATGGATGATGATGTGGCTCCCTGTTGATTGGCCCTATTTGACCGCAACTTTAACTCTGAATATCTTTCAAACCGTAACTTCATTTGATGAACCATTTGCCTTGTTAGAAATCTTACGATGAGATCTTAATGATCATTCTGATTTCACTGAGTTTTGGGAAATTTTATTTTTTTCCATTTCTTTGTCTACTGAAGCCATTATGGGCCTCCTGGGGCACTTCTAAAACTTTTGTGATGTTCCCTAGATCCATCCGGATCATGCCTCCCAAATGAAGGGACTTTTGGTCCCAAAAATTATTTACATTATAATTTTCATGTCCATTGGACTTACAATAAGAAACCCATACCCAAGCTACCTCAAAAGGCCTAACAATATCAACATGTTCCATAAAAGGAGTGATATTAACAATTATCACTTTTACATAATACCCTTCTATGGGGTCTGAATCGCAACATGTGATTTACAAATATGGCCACTCTTGGCTAACTCAAGAATTTTCCCCATTCGTTCAGTCATTATGCCGAACATGTCCTTTTTACTGAGTAGTCCTTTCTCTAGTAGCTGGTAATTTCCTCCTGGTGGCGGACTTCCCTGCAACACTGCCTGACTGGTTTTCTCCCTCGGAGGTGTCTTCCTGGACTTCTTGTTCCTCTTTGGGCGTAGATCTAGATGTAAGGCCCAACAAGTGGCATCATGATACCCATCTCTGCTACAATGTATGCAGTATCTCTTCTCCTTCAAAGGTGCATTTCCCCTGCTCTTTTCCATGTGTGGAAATAAATCTTCCATCCTCGTCCTTCTCCTGGTTGCCATAACCTTCCTGCACAAGTACTTTCTCTTCCAACACTAGGACACTGCGATGTTTTTCAATCCACAAAAGGTGCATGTTTTTTGATGCCACAAGCTCTGTTTTATATGATTAACATGCTTATAACCAAATGGAATTTTAGAGTTTTGAGATTTCTTACACCTCGATGAGTTTCCTCTGGAGTGAGATTGGAAAGAAGAATTGGTCTCAGATATTTCATTGTGATGCTCATCTCTACCTTGATATGTCTTGAATCCTCGATCATGAGAAGTT
Source organism: Picea sitchensis (assembly GCA_010110895.2). Taxonomy (NCBI): domain Eukaryota; kingdom Viridiplantae; phylum Streptophyta; class Pinopsida; order Pinales; family Pinaceae; genus Picea; species Picea sitchensis. The sequence goes on from SNQJ01S0082398.1 coordinate 29,134, forward strand.
GTGCTCTCGGCCTGCATTGAATCAATTTCATCTCCTAATGAACTGTTCATTGTTGGAGTCTCAGTGACTGTCCTGGGGTCTTCTTCCCGGATGGTTTTGGAGCTTTCTCCAACATCCTTTGGGACATAGCCTATCTCGACATATCGAGGCAAAACAACTTCCTTGATGGGATCCACAATACCTTGGCCATTGGTTCCAAGGCCCCCTCCTTCATATCCCATTTTCCTCACCAACTTTAAGTGGATGCAAGAAACATTTTATTCAAGGATTTCAAAAAAAGCATCATCATTAATCAAGAAAGGAACTACACATGGTTTATTTACCTCCAACTCAAACTAGGACTCTTGGTCTGCTTCTTGACATGTGTTCAGTTGTTCCTGGTGAGAAGGATCAGTGGAAGATCCTTCTAGGAATCCTCCTTGGTTCCTGGATGACTGTGGGTTATCTTCATTTGCTTGAAAAAGTGCGCATGCATTTGCACTGTCATGCTTGCACCCATAATTGGTGCAGTTTCCATGGTCACACGATGGTATTATCACCGTCTCATTCATAGATCCTTCCCCTGTCTGCATCTTCATGGCTTGCAACTACTCTTGCAACCTTTGGTTCTCTTCCTCTGCAACATGCAACAATGTATTCAATCCAGTATTCTCTACTTGAAGCATATGGTTGAGCTCTTGAAGCTCATCGAACCACAACTACTTTGGTGATCTTTCTATTCTCAACTTCAACACCTACAATCGGTATCAAGCCTGCTCTAATACCACTTGATTTGAACCCGAGGAGTGATTAGTTTCCAAGAATTGGTTGATTCTGTCACTCCTTCAAAAGGGTTAGTTATAGATCGTTTTACTTAAGTGATTTGCAATTAAAGGTAAAGTTCGAGTCTTATAAGTTTGAATACAAAGTGAATAAAACCTCCTTAGTTTTTCTTATGTGTTATATGCCATGCTTGTATTTAATATCCTATGTGTGGGAATTCATAGAAAAGCAACATAAGAACATAATACACATAATGGATATGACACTTCCCTTCATAATGGAGTTCACCCGATGTGGGCTACATCTCTAGGTCATGCTCCAAATTTTGATTGCTTTGCTCTCCTCGTTGTAATGTTGTCTCTCATTTACACGTTATAAGGCCAAACTCCCATTACAGTGATGACAACAAGAGATCAGAATGTGATCAGGAATGTATACAAGCTTCACAAGTTCTCATTCTCATGAGGCATCCATGATGTTGACATGGACATCATTCCCACATACTGAATACATAAAAAGAGGAAGAATAAAATATGACCCCCATCATCATGGAGGCATCAAGTGCCTTAGATATGTTGCTCAGATCCAAGCACAAATATGCATCCCATACAAAGATCCCGAAACTACGAGATTTAGAACTGCTTCATTGACCACTTATCATGCAAGTGCCACAATTTCTCTATCACATGTAAATGATTGGTTTGATGTGGAAGAGGACAAGAAAATAAGAGATAGAAGGAATAAGTTGGTCATGCTGCCTTGCTGCAAACTCTCCATGCTCCTTCAGACCTGTAACATGCATGTTATGCTATAAAATTTAATGACAAAACAAAATAATGAAAAACATGCTTACATTAGCTTCTCTAGAACTTAGTTTGTCGATCTAAAGCCCTGATGTAAAAACAGACCTCACCATTGGATTTGCATTGTTGAATTACATAAAAAGGAATATTAAATCAACTCCATCAGACAGATTCACCTTCAGGCCTCCTCTAGACCTCTGTCTTGATTTGTCTCCCACTCTACAATCTACAATTATGATTATTTTGTCTTGAAATCTAGTCCCACAAGTCTGTACAGTTCACGCCTCCCCCTCTGGCACTAGGTGGATTATACCTTTTAAGTAATAAGTGTGGGAGGATATGCCAAGTGGCATATGTGGCCCATTGGTTATGGGCAGAGTTGTAAAGGCGTTGGGTATTATGGAGGTTCCGAGGTCGAATCCTACCAGACTCCAATTTGAATGTTGGTTATATAATATATTCGTTGCCCCGCTAGTTTTAGCGTACTTCACTAGAGATTCTTCCAATGACCATTAAAATTGGCGTGGTCCGCCAGATTTGGCATACCCGCCACATTTTTAAAATGAAATTTGTTCACGGGTTAATATTGGGAATTTTCGGGATGCCATGTGTCGCCTGATAATTCGGCCATGTGGCACCCACCAATAGGTCCACCTGTATTCTGACATTGCTTCCTCGACATTCCATACTGACATGTGGCACTTCTTGGGTGGTACCACATGGTGTCACTTGGGAGTGCCACATGGCACTTTTCTACAAGTCCACATGGACCCCGAAAAATCCCATTGGTGGGTGACACATGACATCCTATGGTGTTGCCATGTGGCATGTTGATGTCAGCGTCTCGTACGATGACGTCACCCTGCCATGTCAACAGTACAGATGATGATGTGGCCCCCTACTGACTGGCCATGTTTGAACGCAACTTTAACTGTGAATATCATTGAAATCATATCTCTGTTTGATGATTTGTTTACGTCGTTAGAAATCTTGCGACGTGCTCTTCACAATCATGTTGTTTTCACCGAGTTTTGGGAACTTTGAATTTTTT
>SNQJ01S0082398.1:31779-49542 GCA_010110895.2 Picea sitchensis
AAATTTTGTGATGTTCCCTATATCCATCCAGATCAGCTACAGATGCAATCTTGGAGATGAATGCAGAGTTGATAGAGGAGTGGCCTCTGCCCACCCCGTTTCGACTCTTGGATGAGCATATTCAACTCATTTTTGAACTGTGGCAGAAACTTGATGACTAGGCGCACATCCAACGAATTCTGGGATAGAGAATGGACCTCCTGTTTGATGCCATGACTGAAGCTCCATCAAGCAAGTGGTGGCCAACCCGCGGCCAGAAATTTGTCCCAACTTACAATGCTTATGGCAGTCTGAGCCAGCATTTGGACTAGCTCCCCCAAGTGAATGTTCTTTTTTTTTATTTGTCAATTACGTAGAGAACGAAGATTCTTTGCCTTACCATGTATGTTATTTGGCCATGACCACTGGTTATTCAGTCATTGCGACCATTTTTCATAGTTAGTCATTTACATTGTCTTGATCAAACAGTTACAGTTGCTCTTAGATTTTGATGCCCACGTGTCCTGGTTTCCCAAATGTGGCAGGAGAGATGAAAGACTCCATATTTTGTAATGTCACACATTTTTGTTAATATTAATATATAGTTCATTTTATTTACAAAAAAAATATGTATTTTTATTAATTAATTAATACAATAATACATTACATTATATTTTAATGTTTTAATACTTTAATTTATAAATTGAATTAATGTTTTAATTATTTCATACATTTAATACTTAACACATTAATTAATTTATTTAGTATTTTGTACATTAATTTATATATCATTAATGTATTTTTTTTGTTTGTTAATTTGTGCGGAACCTGTTGGCTACACGATTAACCTGTGGCTTGAGAAACCGCGACTCAAGGGCATCTAAGCCGTCAAAATCACCCGGGGATCGCACTCGACCTGAGCCACACCAACCCTTAACATGGTTGGATTTTTTGTCCCCGTAGGTTTTGAACCGGTGACTTTAACAACACAGAGTGGCTTAACAACACACTTCGTCACCGACATATATCATTAATGTATTACTTAAATAATACATTAATAAATTATAAGTACATTTATCCTATAATGTATAATAATTATTATTATAATCTATTTTTAAGGTCACCATCAAGCCACACCAAATTGGTGTATGGGATATGGGACCCCCTCTCTCTAGAGATTTGATTCGTAAAGTCTATGAAAGTACACATACCCTATCCCCTCTAGATTTGAACTTGTGATCTCTAAGAAGATATACATACTTTAAATTTATTAATTATTATTAATACTTTATTAATGTTATGTTTATTGTATTTTTAGAAACTTTAATACTTTATTAATATATACATATGTTTTATTTAACTATTATTACATAACTATTTCTAATATTTTAGCAATCTATTAATTTATACACAAATAATAGATTTCACTATAAAAATATTTATTAAATTATATGTTACGTTATACATTAATCTATTCATTAATATATTCATACTTAATTTATACATCACATTTAAATATATTAATTAATTAATATGTTAATATTTTTCTATATTTATTTAATAATAAATTAATCTATTTATACATTATTAATATATTTTTACTTTATTTATATATTAGTGTATTATTAATTTATTATTTTGTTATTACTTTATTATTATTAGTCCTTGCCAAGGGAATATAACAATGAGTTGGTCTTTGACTTCACATTATTTATTTATTTTTTTACTTTTAATTTATGTATGAAAACTAAAGCTTATCATAATAAATAAATATAATTTTTTAATGTAATAAAAAAAAATTTATTGTTAATATATTGAGTCTTGTTAAAGCCTTCATATCTTCTAATGTTTAAAATTAATTAAATAATTAATCAACTCTATTTTAAATGGCCAAAATCACTGAAACTTTAATAAACTCTAACACCAGTGATCCAAAACTGTGAAGCTAGCTTCAAAAGTGGATATTGCAAAACAAGCTTCACTTACTCACTAAATGTTATAATTCTATGGGGAAATGGAGTGGGCTAACTAGGAAGCAATCTTCCCTCCGGAGTTATTTTTCCCTTTGTCAATTTAGAAGTCTTATCGATTTTCTGAGCATCTGGGTTGGTTTAAAATGGGGTAAAACCCCTGGAGTAAGGGTTTGAAATGCATGGAAATTTAATCCATACCCCTGAAAATCTGATCGGATTCAAATCCATTTTATTTTGCAGGAAAAGAGAGAAGATTGCTCCCTAATTAACTTACTCCATCCAGAAATGTCCACTAGATATACTCTATGTACGTGTCCTTGTCATTAATTTCATTAATCTTTTGAAGTATTTAAAGGATATCTCTATCACTTATGTATTAATTTCATTAATCTTTTGAAGTATTTGAAGGATCTCTCTGTCACTTATGTATGGCGTTGAAATTCCATGTTTTCCACTATATTTCAAAACTATATTTAATCTCAAAATTATATTTAAAAAAAAAATAGCATATTTTCCATAAATTTAACTGTGTGAGACACAGCAGGAGAACAAACCCATTGGAATCACATACCCCGTTTAATATTAACGAACACTGCATACGATTTAACGGCCTCCTGGATGGCAAAATGGAAAAGCGTGCTCGCAAGATGGCAAAAGCAAGCCCTTGAAACTTAAAAATATTATAACATATATAATTGTTAAATTGAAAGCATAAGCATATGGATAATATTACAACTTTGTGAAAGTATGAACAATGCTTTAAACAACGACAGGATATTTGGAAAGATTATTAGTTGAGATAGATCATCAAATAGCTAACATGGCTTTCTTATAGAGGTGTTGTAAATTTAACATTATTTTTTTATTTTTTTTTAAATATATATATATTTTTTTTATATTTAATAGATTTTAAATATATATATTTTAATTTTATATTTAATAAATTTTAAATATATATAATAAAATGATATTTTATTTTTCTGAATTAGATTTAAAAGCTCACGATTTCTTATATAAAACCATTTCCTATATAAATCCAGTGATATACATTTAGCATTAAAATATGGTGTTATTATAACTTATTTATAAATAAATTAATAAAAAATAAAAAATAATATATCAAATTTGAAATATTATGTCTTGTATTTTTCCTATTTTTAATTTTATAAAGTAGTTTTTCATTAATTTTATTTTTTATTTTTCCTTTTCATATTCTTATTCCAACTATCTTTATATATAGAAATTATAATTTTATTTTTATTCTAAATATTCTCATATTCTTATTCCAAATATCTTTATATATAGAAATTATAATTTTATTCTTATTCTAAATATTTTTATAGAAGAACTATAATTTTATTGTGTTATGATGAATATTAAAAAGAAAAAACTTAATATATTCTTTGTTCCAAATGTGTTTTTGTATAGTAACATATTTTAATTTTTATTATTGTATTAGGGATATAAGGAGTTGATGTTATTATGTAATCATCTAATCATAATTTAGATAAATACAAAATTAAAATAAAATAATAATTTATAAAATAAATTATAGGACAAAAATGTTATCCTTTTATAATTATTAAATGTTCCAAAAAAAGATTATCAAAAATCCATACAAATAATTTCTTTATGTATTTTTTTTCCAATATTATTATTGCATTATGTTTTTTATTTTATTATATATATTTATATTCATATTTAGTTATTTATATATTTAATGTTTATCTTTGGGAGGCCATGTGACACTTGTTACATGTAATAATATTTTATCATTATTATTATTTATTTATTAATATAGTAAACTATTTTATAAAAATTATTATTTTATATTTATTTTATTATCAAAAGTTTATAAAATTTTAATGTAATTTTTTTTCCAATATTATTATATTATGTTTTTTTATTTTATTATATATATTTATATTTATATTAAATATATTTAATTAATAATGATTATGATTAATGTTCACTAAGATCTAATTGGTTTATCTTTGAGAAGTCATGTGACACTTGCTACATGTAATACTTTATCATTATTTATTTATTAATGTACTTTGTTATTTACTATTTTATGTAAATTATTTTATATTTATGTAAATTATTTTATAATTTATAAATAATTGTTATTTAATATTTATTTTATTATTAATAATTAATTAATAATTAATAATTAAATTATTATTAATTAATTAATATTAATACATAATTTATAATTAATTAATTATTAATATATAAATAATTTATTATTATTATAACGAAATAAATTATTAATAATTTATTTATTAATAATAATTATGCTAGCATAAAGATGTTTTGTCTTGGTTAAATTATTGGGGAATCATTAAAGACACCATCTAAAATACTATTAAAAATATCTTAAATCAAAATTTAAAGAGAAAATGTGGTGTGATAAAGAGTTAGAAGAAAAAATAAAATTAAGGTATTATAAGGATATAATCAACCATAATCTAGAAGATCAAAATTATCTATCTGTTTTGAGAAGTGTAAAGAAAAAAAAAACATTGCTAAGATAAGAACAAATTCTCACTAGCTTCATAGTGAAACTAGGTTGCTCAATTCCTAAAACCCCTTGGAATGAAAGAGTGTGTCATCTTTGTGACACTAAGAAGGTTGAAGATGAAAATCACTTTCTCTTAGATTGTCCATCCTATACTCAGATTAGATCTCATTTTCAAAAGGTTTGTCACACTACCAACCTTCCTAACCTCTTAACTCAACAAAACTATGGTGATTTTGGAAAGCTTCTCTTAATGTTTTTCGAGCACATAAAAAGAATTCTAAAGAATCACAAGTAATCACTTACCCTCTTCAGGTCCAATTAGGTCTTAGTGGACTTTAATCATCATCATCATCATGAATAATTAACTATACTAAATATTACTTAATTATTACATTTAAAATGTATAAATATATTAATGATTGTGCTATGCATGTGGGCCGTCAACTAGCAACAACCACATTTATGTAAAATGTGGTTGATATAAACCTATCTACTTCATTAATTTTGAAAGGTGGAAAATGAAGTCCATCTACATATATCAACCATTTTTTATCTAAATATAATTGTTCATAATATTATAAGCAACTAGAACACTTAATTTGTGTGATTCTTAAATAAGATAAAAAGAAATCTACATAAACTTTGTCATGAAAATTAGAATCTTGTTGTATAGAAGTCAAAATCTAAACCTTGCTCATTGAAATTAACATTAACATTAGGAGTTCAAAAAATCAAATATTTAAATTATACTATGTTTATTTGCTTAATATCTTAAAAACATATAATGACTAGATTTTAAATAAAATATGTGATACTATAAGCAACTAGAATACCTGATTTGTGTGATTCTTTGACTAAGGTATTAAAAACATATCATGACTAGATTTTAAATAAAATATGTGATACTATAAGCAACTAGAACACCTGATTTGTGTGATTCTTTGACCAAGGTAGGAAGAGATCGACAAAAACTATGTGATGAGAATTAGAATCTTCCAGTATAGAAATCATAATCACGCTCTAGCTCATTGGAATCAGCATCATGATTTCTTTCACTACCTCTTTGGCTTTGACTCACTAAATAAGTAATTACTTTAGTCTAAAATGACTGTATGCTACTCGTACGGTTAATATATTTTGCTTTATTGCCTTTGACCCACTAAAAAAGTAATTACTTTAATCTATAGTGACTATCTGCTACTCGTACGGCTTATATTTTTTTCTTTATTGGCTTTGACCGACTAAATAAGTAATTACTTTAATCTAAAATGACTATCTGCTATTCTTACGGTTTAGATTTTTGTTGTCTATTGCCTTTAGGCAGAGGGACTCGCGAGTAGCAGCTTAGCTCTTATAAATCTGGGTTACATTTTAATTGCCTTGTCATTTCGACCTCCTTCACTTTTGTTTTATTTGGTTAAATTTGATGGATAAATATATTTTTTTAATTGTTAAATATTTATAATTTTAAAATTTATAAATTAATATTGATAATATTAATGTTTACTTAATTTTTAAAAATATCAAATTTACTAATTAGTTAAAAATTTATCACTATCTTTTATATATATATATATATATATATATATATATATAATTGTTAAATATTTGTAATTTTAAAATCTATAAATTAATAATATTGATAATATTAATGTTTACTTAATTTTTAAAACTGTCAAATTTAATAGCAAGTTGAAAATTTATCACTACCCTATATATTTTGCAACATGTTGCATGTTGGGTATTTGTATATAGCTTGCAACATCCTGCATGTTGGGTATTTGGGCATATCATATGTTAGAAAAAGTCCATCATTCCCAATGTAACATGCCTATCATGTCAATTAGAACTTACATTTGTGGGTCATGTCCGTTCAGAATAGGTTGCAGATTCCATCCAGCAAGGTATTGGGAGGGTTAAATAAAACAACTAATTTTTGAGGATGACTTTGCATGATATATCATGCACACAGGAAAGAAGCTTGTTTTTTATTTTCATGCTGGAGAGAGCTGCTTTTAGGGCGACAGAATGATTCGTGAAGGAAGGGAAAATAGTCGTTATATCTAAAAGGCTATAAAGAAAATAGTTGCTAAAAGAGGCAACGTGCTATAATAACGAAGTGGAGGAATATTTAATTATAATAATAACAATTTAATTTTGAGAACAGATTAAAATACATGCGATAGGATGGGTGGAAGGACATGATGTACCAGTTATAAGGTTATTGTATCATATAAAATTAAAAATTTATTCATTATATTTGAAACCATATAAATTATAAACGAAATGAAATTGAGAAAAAATAATCCTTTACAATATATAAAAAAAAGCATTCATTATATTTTAAACGAATCCCTATAGTGTAAAGGATATAAAAAAGTATTCATTATATTTTTAAACGAATCTTTATAGCGTAAAGGATATAAAAAGTATTCATTATATTCTTAAACAATATAAATGAAATGAAACTGAGAAAAAATAATTAGCGGTGATAATAAGATCATCACACCAATCACAAAGTTAGTGGGAGAAACTTGTAGGTTTACATTAAAATTGATAGCATTTGGAATCTTCATAATGATTTTTGTTTTGGAAAAGGATTTTGGTTCTGGAATTGTTTTGTGAGTTGAAGATGAACAAGAAAATCATTTTTTATAATAGTTGTATTTTTTTGGTTTTATTATTTAATTATTTATCATATAATAATTTAAGTATTTTTGTATGTTCAATTAATCTTAATTTATTAATCCATATTATATTACAATCTTGATTTTTTAATCAAAATTAGATTACAATAAATCTAAACCATTTTCCAAAAAAATACAAAACAAACAAACAAAAATTCTTTAAGAGTGGTTGTCCATACGCTCCATGGGGTGGTGCCCCATGCCAAAAGAAATATAATAAACAACAATTTAGCAATAGTAGAAAATTTTCACCAAAATCAATTCTTCCACTTAGGGATATCTCTTTTCTACTAAGCAAACATTGTACTTGTTGAAATGGATACTTGACATGAGAGGTGGGTGAATAGGTGTCACAAAACTTTGGACAATTTTCTATTTTTCACAAATTATGTGAACAACAAATATTTATTTAATTTTCTCAATCAATATATATAAAAGAATAAATATTTTATTTATTTATTTTAACATGGATGAATACATAAGATCAATCTCTGAATATCATCTTCAAACAATTATGAGAGACTCAACTCTCTGTTACAAGACCCAACTTGTAAACAAGCACCAACCTGATAAAATGAAACTTCAACCAAAGCACCTTAAAACAAAAGCAAATAAAAGAGAATAATCCCAGCAATGGATTTCAATATGGAAATCAAAACCAACAATCGAATTGTGCTTCTTTGGAGCATCTCTCGCTAGAAACTACCACATTTCAATTTCTTAATTTGTACTTCCTAGCGAGTAATAAGTTATTTTACGTTTTTTATTGCAAAACTATATGTCCCGATTCCCAACCATTTCATTTTGGTATACACAAATAGTAACACATTTTTTTTTATTATGGGTTCTTGTGATATATCATGAACTCAATTGTGAAAAAATGAATGGAAGAGCCTTGTGAGCTTAATGGATTTTCTGAAGAAATGAATTCAAGAGCTTTGTGAGTTTAATGGATTTTATGGGTGGGTGCAAATTAATGATGGTTTCTCATGACATGTTAGTGACAATGCAAACATGGAAAAACAATAATCTATTAACTTGGAGGGATTATTCAAGGTATTCTTACAATGAATTTGAATATGGTGTAAAAATATGAAATGTAGGGAATTAAATTAACTTTCCCCACATAGTAGTATGCTATTTTTCAAGAAAATTATAAGGTATATGTCTTCATTATTGCAAGTGGTTTTGTTTCAATTTATTTTTTTTGGATTGTAGATTTAGGATTTTTTTTTTAAATGGTTAAGTTGATAAAAAGTTATAGAAAAAAATAAAAGAGGTGTGTATTTTAGGATTTTGATATATGTCAAGACAAAAATAGATTAAAAATAGTAAAGGACGTCATTTTTTTAAAATCATACATTTGGAATATCTATGTTTCTAGCTTCATCGACAACACATTTGTGTAGCCTATACAAAAATAGAGAAAACCACTAGGCTTTTCATTTCAAACCTAAATCCAAGGAAACCAACTCAATAAACAAGTACATTAAAGTTGTCATTATTGCTCCAATTTTTTTGAAATGGAAGCAATGCTCATGCGCTCCTAAGAACATGCATGCCCTCTAGAAACACACAAATGCTTTAAGAATGAACATGGTTTTTTAGAATGTGTGCATGCTCTTATGCCTAAGTTTCCATTTGTTTCATTGCCTCTCTTTCTCTACCTATCTCTCTCCCTCCTCTCTCATTCCCTCCCTCTTTCCCTCTCTCCCCCATCACTGTGTAACTTTGCATGCTAATGTCCATGAGAAATATGAGAATATATAAACTATACATATAACTACAAAGAAAGTTGACAACACCATCAATAGTTGAACAAGAATCTCTAATGTATGTCCTTTGATAGATTGAGATGTGTCACTCAAAAGCTAATTATTACGTGGAAGGGATTTGGCCGTCTAATCTCAATATATTAACACATGATAAAATATCCCCCTCACTTGTTCTCTTCCCCACTTTTCCTTCTCTACCTCTCTTGAGGCCCCGTAATCAAGGTCGATAGTTTACTTGCTTACCATCCATGGAGCATGGAAAATTATTCAAACAGTTTTATACGAGTACATTTCTTAAAAAAAATATATATTTGACAAATGAAAAAATCCATATGACCAACCAACAAATGAATTTTTTGATAATAATTTATGGAAGCATGTACTTTGTACAAGGAATATAGTATGCCTTACCTCACTTTGAGAGTTCCTTTCCGAATTAGTTCTTGAAAGGGAGCACCTGCTTTGAAATTCCAGTGCCCAACAATGGCCTGAGGCATGAATACCAGGTAACTAAGGTACTTGTGCCACCCATACATCCATTGAATCCCCAATGTGGGTGAGTGAAAGGACGTGCACCAATGAACATGTAGCTAATATGGTTGCCCCACCCATACATCCACCCAATCCCCACATGGTTGAGCAAAAGGGCGTGCAACTCTAAGGAAAAAAAATTGATTATGAAAACAAAGTTGCATTGGCTATATAAATTATTATTCATATTTGAAATTTATATCGCATAGGCTATATAAATGGGGATGATAAATGCATGCATAATTCCACATGTAAAATTATTGTATTTTATTTTTATTTAAATTTAGTTTAATGAGTTCGATAACAACTCAAATGAATCTAGTCTTGAGGATATATAGGTTGGGGCAATGTTGATGCTCTATTCTCCAAGTAAATTCAATAGGTTATATGTATTGCTTGTCTTAGTATCTTGCTGAAGGTGGGAAGCACACCTTTTCTTTGAAGATGGTGGAAAGTGAATTGTCACGCCCTCACATCCAGTTCTCAGGGTTGGAACTAATTTGGAAACACCCAGGTCTCCTAGTGGCTTGAGGAGTTATGCAACACCACAAAAATTTGTATTCGGTGGTATGGACACTCTGGTTTACTTGGCTAAAACTATGCCTAACACTTAGAATCTTTATCAAATATGTAATCTACCCAACTAAGTTGGGTGGAGATATTACATTTCTACCCCAAATTACTGTTCATTTTTAAGTTAATATGTTGTTAAACCCTTATAAAAAAATTTACTCAATGAGGAATATTTTCAAATAGATAGAAAACATACATTACACAATATTTCGAGGAAATAACCATGGCATATGATTATGCATGGAAACTCCCAAAAATCAGTACAATAATAACTAATGGCTATACTAACAAATACAAAATATGACTAAGAACACAAGATAATGGATGTTAGGAAACATTAAAATCTACTACAGAAACAACACAACAAACTTGGAATGATGTTAATCGATGAATCCCAAGGCTCTCCAAGCCCCATACTCCTCTACTCTAGTGACGTTTGCTTTGTAGGAAGTCATCCAACTCCTCAGAACTCTAGTAACATTTTCTTTGGGATTTCTCCCATGGCAACCCTTGATCAACTTACGAGGATGCCTCCTTCTATGGTTGCATGAAACCTTTTGACACCTATGGATGTGATAAATGGATCCCCCATGAAACTCACCCCAAATACTTCATGCTAACTAGAATACCTCCAAATTTCTCTTGAACAAAATAAAGAACCAAAAAGGAACTCTAAAAGGACTTCAAATGAATCCCTGTCTTGTCTAGCTAAGGTGGATATTGCACCATCGAAACTAAACATACAATGGAAGGGTTTTCCTGAAACCCCGACAAAAACATTGTGTAGAAGAGAACTCAATAAGATATCAAATCATAGTGGAAAGGGGAAGGATTTCTCCTCTATTTATCCTTCCTTTGGACCTTCAAGATATTTCCCGCATTTTTACCAAATCAAATCATCACTTTATTTTCTCTCTAATTACATTTAGATATAATTGATTATTCTATTTAATATCACTTTTAGGGTTTTCCAATCTTTTTACCTGGTGACATCTCCTTGAATCCCTTTTTCCTTTTTGAATATAGCCTATGGGAGTCGTATAGGCTAATGAGTCACCCCCCAATCATGGTCAATTGGAAGAGGAAATTACAGTCCTCCCTTCTGAAGTTTTCTTGTTCTCAAGAAATTCTAGATCAGGGTGTTGTAATATCTATTTCCCTTCACAGGTAGCATCATCCACAAGAAATCCTCTCCATACAACCAAAAACTCTCGAATGATATTTCTCCTAAGAATTCATTCCCTGACATCAACTATCCTCTTGGGAGCTAGAACCAAGTGTCATTCCTCATCTAGTGGAAGAAGATATGTCGAAGTAGTGACTTGTGGTCCCAATTCCTTCTTGAGACAGGATACATGGGAGGTATTGTGGATCATGTTTTCCTTTGGTATTTCTATCTTGTATGCTACTTTCCCAACTCTCTTGATCAGTTTGTAAGACATGTAAAATTGGGGCTTAAATTTGTCTACACCACTCTTCTTCAATGGCGATTGTTTGTACGTCTGTAATATGAGAAAGATGATATCTCCAACCTCAAAGATGTGGTCTACCCTATGTATTTTTGCATACAATTTATGTTGATTCTAAGCGAGCTATTTCTTTTCCTTCATAACTCTTAATATGTCACGAGTTTCCTATAACTAGTCCTTGGCCTTAGGAGCTCATCTCTCTACAAATGCCAAATACAAAAAAGACATAGCATCATATCCATACAATGACCTGATCAATGGGCTCATCCTGATGGACATGTGATGAGTGGTGTTGTAGAAATGATCATTGAGATACAACCATTGTATACATGCACATTGCTACAATGAAACATAGTTCCTCGGTTAGCCCTCAATGCATTTGTTTACTATCTCTATCTACATGTCTGTCTAGGGGTGATAGCTAGTGCTAGGTATCAAATCTATCCTAGATAACCTGAAAAACTCCTGCCAAAATGCACTATGAATCCTTCTATCTCGGTCATTGACTATGTTCCTCATAAGGCCATGGAATTTGAACACCTCCCTGAAGAATAGATCTGCTACCTGAGATGCATTGTACTCGATAGGAATAGAAAATAAGTGCACATATTTTATCAACCTGTGCACTACCACGTAAATGAAGTCCCTTCCATGAACCTTTGGTAATACTGTGATGAAATCGATGGAGATTATTTCCCATTTTTTTTTCGGATTCGGTAAGGGTTGAAGCAATCTTACAGGATGTGTGAAATCTAACTTTTTCTTCTCACAAGTCCTGCATTCCATCACATGAAAAAGTACATCCTCCTTTATCCCCTTCCATGAGAATGTCTCCCTAAGCTGCCTGCAGGTCTTTAAATACCCCTAGGAATGTCTCCCTAAGCTGCCTGCAGGTCTTTAAATACCCCTAGTGCCCTACTAGTGGTGCTTCATGTGCTGCCCTCAAGATCTTATCCTTGAGTGTGAACTCATGGACAATATATATCTTGTATTTGTAGTATATGATGCCATCTACCACCCTGTACCTCTCATCTTGGATACTTCACTTAATCTGTTCATGGGAGAAGATATTATTGGAGTATTCCATCAAGAAAATGAACTTATAGTATTTTGCTTTCTTTGTCATATAAAAAGTAGAGCATATGCAGAAGACACTAATAACCATAACCCAACCCAGTGAAGGAGATTAAATATGCCTAGGCCTTTATTACCATAATTCTTGATAGAGCAGGCTATGGAGGAACCAAAGAAAAAAATTAAAGGCCTTGATATTAACACCTCATACAGAGAGTACAGGATGGTACATGAAGATTTACATGATAAAGTTTCCTATAGAGATTTTTGTGAACTTAAACATAAATATGGTCTGAAGGAGGGGAATAGGGGAGCCCGTAACCCATAAAACTTTGATCTCATGTGTAAGGTGGGGAGGTTGGTTATTCTACCCTTCAATGGGTTTGCAAAGAGTATGGCCAGGGCCTAGGTACATAAGTTGGATTCTTATATCCAACTTAATCCAATGACCGAATCCAAAGCAATTAAGTATTCCGCCCTTCACTTGGAACGAGAAGCTCATGAATGGTGGTACCATGGGTTGGTGACATTAGGGCACACCAACATCACTTTGTATGTTGAATTCACTCAGAACTTGATTGAAATGTTTTTCCAAAAGGACCCTAAGATACATTTCAAGTATTCAACACCGTTGAAATAGGGAGGTACACAGGAAGCATACATCACATATTTTCGAAGGATGGTTGTTAAGGTGACATATATCTCTCAACAAAGGTTGGTGATGATATTCACAGAAGGTCTAGTTGAACCCTTGAGAAGGTGGGTTAATGATTTTAGGCCAACCATGTTGCATGAAGCCATCATGAGATGCTAGGACATCAAGGATGTAGTCAACAAGAAGGTACTCACAAAATCATCTAAGTCATTTGAATCGATCACCTCTTCACCTCGTCCCCTAATGTCTGAGCAAGGACACTATTTTTCAACCAAACATAGGGAATACATATTCATCCCCCTGTTCCCATTCACCATATGAAATAGACATGGAGTTGGTCCAAAAAATATAGCCAAACTATTTTCATGTGGAATGGGAAATTCCTTCTCATTCCACATAAACTCTTGAGCCAACACTACTTCATAACCATCTAGTGGACAACAGTAAAAATTTCCTTCCTAGTCCATTCCCCAAGATTAATAGGAATATTCTTGGGTGTGCCAACAATATCCTATTCACCTGATTTTACTACTTTGAAATAAGTTGACGCCTTTTCAAACTGTAGTACAAGAGTTTGTGCAATGTATTCTATCATGAACTAGTGAGTAGCACCAGTTTCCACCATAGACAAAGTCAGTTTCCCATTGATATATTCCTTAACATAGCTAAGTATCACCATGTCAGGCTCTTAACTTGTTGTTGGTTCTGCTTTTGTAACAACACCAAAAATATGTAGCACTTCCATTGATGGGCCATCCACTTTCTCTAAAACGTTCAGTTCTTTCTTCAACTGACAATTCTTGGCATAATTCTCCTTCACACATATCCAACATGAAACCCATTTCATTTCCTTTTGTGAAAATTCTTACTTTGCATTGTCTTTGTTGCCTTTAGATGCTTTAAACTTCCCCTTATACTTCGTTTTCTTTATTTTCTTCTCATGTTGGGAATCATTGATATCATTCACACCTTCTTTGGCTTTACCCTTGAAGTCTAACAACTTGTTTGTCATGCTGATTGTTGTTGCAAGGGTCTACATATTTTGGCATTGAAACTCACTTTGTTCCCAAGTCTACAAACCATTCATGAAATGGAAAAAAAATTCTTCCTATGACATGTCTTTTATCTCCAACATCGGGACCATGAATTCCTTGATATAATTATGGATCTTACCACTATGCTCGAGAGCCAACAACTGATTTCTAGCAACCCAAGCTTGCTTTTCCAGACCAAACTGTGACTTCAAGGATGTCTTCATCTTTCATCTTTTCTTAGTTTTCTATCTCTTTGATGGTCCTCCCAATTTCTAAGTTTTCCACTCGATTTTTCCACCAAATTTTCATAGTCCATGTCAAGAGCATAACAACAATGTTCACCTTGGCTTCTTCTAGACTTACGTTTAGCTTCTCTAAGTACTTCTCCATGTCCCAATAGAAATTACCCAACAACTTAGTAACGCAAGTCCTATCATATGGCTTTGTTTCTTTCATATTGATTTACATATGGAAAATGGATGAGCTTGGTCCACTAGTTGAAACTCATTTTAGCAATGTGATGTTGTCCTCCAAGTCTTTATCCTTTTGGTTGATCGAAACCTTGAAATCCTATATTCCCTTGGACTTGTCTTGGAAGTCAACAGCTAGAGTACTAGTGATCAAAATTGTGATCATTTTTCACTCCCGAACAACGTCATTAAACCCCTACAATAGTTTTTCCATTTCATCCTCAAATCGTTCTACCTTCTCACCATGCAAGCACATCCTATTCATCATATGCTCTATTTTTATTTCTAAGGAAAGTAATCAGCCCTTCATTTTTAATGTCTTGGGATCTCTCTCTCGATGTGTAACCACCCATGCCAAAAATTCTAAGGGTCTTCACACTTCCTTCAAGGTGTGTCGAGAATTGGATTAAAAATTTCACCCAATTTTCGTTACCAAACTCTTCACTGAAATTTTCAAGCTTCATTTCACAATTTGAATGCATTTAAGGAGGCCCCTTTACCTTCCCAACCCTGTGGAAAACCTATTTAACTGCTTCAACTACGTTACCCTATATTTTTTTCTTAAAAGTTTGTGATCATATCTTTAACAAGGTGCACATCACTTCAATATTTGTGATGAACCTACAAAAATATTCATTTACCAACACTTCCAACGACCTTCTTCAAGTATGCCACAAAATATGATCTGATGTCAATTATCACACTATCGCAGCCAACGCTCCAGGGAGAAACTGACTTGGGAGCACCTAAGTCACCCAGTGGCTTGAGGAGATATGCGACACCACAAATTTTCGACTCGGCGACAAGGCCACTCTGGTTTAATTTGCTCAAACTATGCCTAACACTTAGAATCTTTATCAAATTACAGTTATGACAAACATTCAACACTTAGAAAATTTCACAAGTAACAAGTATGCAATGTACATAGTAAAGTCTTGTATAAAAAATGGATGGTGATACCGGTCTAACACCCAAACAGAATTTACAAGATTCAATGAACGATTACACCAAGTTCACTGAAGAAATTTGCAAGGGAGCACATGTCCCACAGATGTACAACATAAACCTATGCGATACAACTTATGTCTGTTGACTTGTCTTTATCCTCCTCGCAACATTGTGTCACACATTGTGTGCCCTTCCAATTTCATCTCTATCTGTGAGAACCAAAGACTCAATCATTGTCTCTACCTTTTTCACACTTCTACCTATGCATCCAAACTATCTCTACCCCATACCAGCAACAAACCCACCACAGACTCACCACAAACTTGGCCAAAACTCTATATTCATTCAGATGTTTGATTTTTCCCCTTTCTTGTGCCTTATGCCAGATATAACATTCATCTCCTAGCTCGTCCAACCTGCGATTAAGTAATTCCATATGACTTTGTTTACTTGGGAGAGTTTCTTGACCAAAACTTTTCATTGGTTTCCTTTTTTAATTTTTTTGGAGACTCCTCTACTTTCCTTCGTATATGCTTGTCTCACCAAGTGAATTATCCCCTTTGTGAACCAAAACAAACTTTAGTTTGTCACAACCTTTCGTAAATTTTGGCCAACCCAAGTGTAGGCATGTCCCTTCACAATGTTTGGGAAACCTTTCATGTGGTGATGTTCGAGCAGCTTGCCTCGTCGACCCAATGAATGCCCAATGACTTTGTTTGGTTAAGCGACTGAATTCTTAACCGATGCCCCCATTTTTCTAACCGTCTGGTCATGGGTGTGTGCATACCTTAAGTGAGTTGAGTGGACTCACTTTAGTGTGCGCTTGTGATGCAGGAGCATCGTACAAAGCCAAAAGAACACATCTAGCCAAAGGAGCAGCTGGACACACAAATGGAAAAAGAGCACATTTTTATGAACAACATTTTGAATTTTGAACTTAAAGGTATTAATGTAATAGTTAGGAAGAAGGCATACTTTTCATTTATACCTAGGAGATATGAACAGATCTGGGGGGATTACTCCCATCTGTCAAATTGTAATAGGCATTTAAGTCTGTTAATGAAAGTAGGTAGATTTGGATTCATAGATTAAACAGTTTAGAGAGTAGGAGGGAAAACAGATATAGACACCCTCACTCTTGTATTATTGTATTATTAGCAAAGAAAAGAAAAAGAGAGCGTAGCAGAGAGTTGTAGAGAAGAACCCATGTACAGGAGTATTTGAGTTAATATATGAAGCTTTGACTCATATTTCATGGTGTTATGATCTTTGTTGTTTACATATGTTGAATGGTATGCTTATAGTTGTTTTATTCTCTCTGTTATGCCTTTGTTGTTATTCTATGTTGAATGTATGATATCATGTTAAATGTATGAAGTCTGAGAGTGAAGAATGAGTTTCAATTGTTTCTCTTCCTGAGAGAGTTCCTGCAAGAAGTGCAGTGAAACATCCGCAAGGTGTGCGTTGACAAGGGTTCTGAGTTTTATCTCAGAAAGTCCAGGAAAGATATCGTTGTTCTCATTCTAGCAGAAGTGCAGGAGACGCACAAAAGTTGTGCAAGGTGTGCACAGGCTAGTTGAAGCCTCAGAATTTATCAACTAAGGTTGAAGAGTGAAATATTGTTTTTCCCGAGAGTGCACAGAGTCGAAGAATCAAATACACATAAGTATTTGAAAGATTTCCGCAAAGAGTGTGTGTAGGAGTCCTTTTGAGACTTGAGGTTGCAATAGAAAGCTTGGGAGGATCAGCACCTTTGAAGAATTCAAAGGAAGACGGGGGGATGAATCATCACGCGGAAGTTAAGTTCAGTGGAAGGATGCTAAGTTAGTTTGGTCAAAGATGTTGATTAAGGTTGGTTGTCATTGATGTCAACCCTTGAAGAAAGACCCATAGCACAAAGTTTTTGGTAATGGAACCAATAGTGTTTCATGTAAATATGACTCATTATTGTTTTTTCATGGTTGATAAGAAGTAAATATGGATGAACTCCAAAGTGGCCCCCTTATGGTGAAAGCCCTCACGGGAAGACGCTTTGTGGAGTAAGAGAACCCATGCTTAATTATGGAATAAT
>SNQJ01S0082398.1:71196-86201 GCA_010110895.2 Picea sitchensis
TGCATCTGTTAATGTATTAAGACATCTAGGAATATGTTGATATTCAATGTGATCAAAATATCGTTCCAAGAGGCGAATCCGCAAATATACCCATAACAGAGTAGGACTTCGAATAGAGTAGATATTACTTAGTTGTAGTACTACAAGCTGCGAGTCAAGTCGCACAACCAAATGATGAATTCCGAGCGAGATAGCATCAACCAATAATTCAATAACAGTGTTATACTCTGCAATGTTGTTGGTTGCACGGCCAAGACATACACCTCGTAAAGATATAAGTTCATTTGTTGGGGCATAGATTACCCACGCAGCGGACTCTAGGTTCCGAGTACTATGGCTAGCACCATCAGCGAAGCCAATATAGGGTAGCGAAGACTCCGACATCTAGCAATCAAAAACAACGTCACATAAGGGCAGAGACCAAATAACGTCAAAAGAAAACTAAAGTAACACACACAAAGTATGATACATAAAATACAAGTACTTGTGCACAAATGACTTATGCATAGTACTTCTTCAAGTACAACCCATTCCTGGGTTCACTCAAAGGTATACCATCGTAATCAACCAGCTCATACGCTCCTTTTTCCAAAACTCAGCGAACAATGTAAGGACCACGCCACATTGGTTCAAATTTCCCAGCTCCTAAGACATCTCGATCCTGTTCATAAAGAAGAACAAGATCACCTTCAGAGAAAACGTGAGGCTTGACATGCTTGTCATACTGTGCCTTGACACGTTTCTTCTGGGCTTCTATTACCAGAGTGGCGTCACATCGAGTCTCATCTAATTGCATCAGATACAATAGATATTCTTCTTCAGCAGAAGTATTGGGTAAGAGTTCGACAGCTAGCTTCAGAGAAGTTATCTCACATTCTATAGGAAAAATGGCTTCCACACCATAGACCAATCGAAAAGGTGTAAACCCTGTAGCGGATTTAACAGATGTCCGGTATGCCCACAATGTCGAAAATAACATCGTGTGCCAACTTGTTTTATGAATTCCTATCATCCGTCGAAGCATGGTTATAAGAACTTTGTTGATTGCTTCGACCTGGCCATTAGCTTGCGGATAATAGGGTGTTGAGTTATCATGACGAAGACCCAACTTTTTCGTAAGTTTAGACATCATAAAATTCCTAAAATGACTATCGTGATTAGTAACGATAGCTTGAGGAACACCAAAACGAGCTATGACATGGTTAAAAAGAAACAACGCTACAGTCTTTCCAGTATTATCGAATGTCAGCGTTGCCTTGGCCCATTTTGTAAAATAATCAACAGCTACAATGATGTAACCATGCCCCCCGGCCAAGTGAGGGTGACATGTCATGAAATCAATGCCCCATTTTGCAAAAGGACCAACTGAGACTATAGGATGAAGAGGATCAAGATGTGACCAAATTTTCTGGTTGTAGGTCTGGCAGGCATGGCATTTCTGGATGACAGTAATGCAGTCGTTGAACAAGGAAGGCCAAAAATAACCTGTGCGTAAGATCTTTTGGGCAGTAGCATACCCAGACATATGACCACCACATGCTCCGTAATGGAAGTCATTCAGAGCTTTCTCGGCTTCGTCAAAATTCAGACAACGGTGAAAAACAGAGTCAATACCCCGACGGTAAAGAGTATCCCTGAGGATAATGTATTGATGTGCTTGATAACGAATGCGACGTCATTCACTATTAGAAAAAGCAGGCTGGGAAGTCTGGGTTTGGAGATATATAATGATATATCCATACCAAATATCGTCAGTACTAATTAGGAAAAGAGATTCATTAGGTAATGAATCTACTGCTACATTTTATGTGGCAGAGTGAGGAAAATCACATATCAACTCAGCAAAAACTAAGGATTTCTTAGACGTGGCGCGATTGAATTCCAAGTCAAACTCCTGGAGTATGAAAATCCATTTGGAGTACTTTCCCCCTAGCAATTGATGTGTCAAAATATGTTGCATAGGGTTGCAATGAGAAATCACTGTAGTTTTTCATGAGAGGATATAATGCCGAAAGCGGTGAACAGCTTGAACGGCAGCCAAGGCCAGTTTTTCAACATGTTGATACTTGATTTCAGTTGATGTGAGACTTCGACTAAAGTAATAAACAACATGCTCATTTCCCTTATCATCCTCTTAGACAAGAACCATGCCAATAGTATACTCGGAGGCAGCAAGATAAAGAAAATAATCACGACTATAATCAGGAGGAAAGAGAAGCAGAGCTTGTGTGAGGGACAACTTCAAAGCCTCGAAATCATTGTTGGCCATGGTATCCCAGATGAATTCTGCATATTTATTTAACAGTCGAGTAAAACCACGAGTAATTTCAGCGTAATTAGGAATGAAACGACGAAGAAAGTTTGCTTTCCCCTGCAAACTTTGCAACTGGCATAGTGTAGAAGGAGGAGGGAGATTAAGAATCACCTCAACCTTAAGAGGATCTACCTAGATCCCTTGACGTGAAACAATGAAACCTAGAAGACGGTCGGATTCCACACAAAAAACGCATTTATGAGGATTTAAACGAATGCGATAGAACCGACAACGAACGAAAATTGCTTGGAGGTGAGTGGGGTAATCAACTCGGCGTAAAGAATGAGCAGGTAAATCATCCAAGTAAGGTTGAACGATATGCTTTATATCGTGAAAAGCATAAGACATAGCACGTTGAAATATTGCGCCAGCGTTCTTCAGACCGAAGGGAAGTTTCCTATAGGTGAAAGTACCCCAAGGACAAATAAAAGTGGTTTTATGTTGGTCCTCTAAAGCAATATGAATTTGATTATAGCCGGAGAAACCATCCATGAGAGAAAATATTTCACTTCTGGCACAGTCATCGACAATCTAGTCGACGAAAGGGGTTGGAAAGTTGTCTTTTGGACAGGCTTTGTTAATATCCCGATAATCAACACACACACAAATACTTCCACCTTTCTTATCAATTGGTATAGGGTTAGAAACCCATTCTGTCAGAGCCACTGGATAAATAAAATCGGCTTTGAGAAGTTTTTCAACCTCAAGCTTGATAGTCGCTGCTTTACGTGGGTGGACCGGACGAAGGCGCTGCTGGAGTAGTTTAGCTCCGGGGTATGTCTTTATCTCATGAACAACAATAGCAGGGTCGATACTAGTCATCTCTTCATATCTCCAGGAAAAGATGTCACGAAATTCTTTGAACAGGGATGTATAGGTGACGATTTCATCCGGAGAACACGAAGCTCCAATGTGAACATTTTCAACTATCCCAGGTTTAACTGATATGTCAATGGGAATCATGGGAGATATATTACTGAGGTTCCCTTCGGCAAACACATCATGTGTAGAGCTGGGAATGGTCGATATGACAACAATGGTCGACGGAGCCGAAATCCAATGGTAGTTCTCAAGAGTGTCTTGTTCCAGAAAGAGTATGAAACGATGATGCCCATCGTCCCAAGGAATTTTCTCCATGAAAGACATGATCATATTGTCAGTGGGAAAAATGACATGAAAAGGATCGGGAGACAACTCATCAAGAGAGGAGGAAGAAGGTGTTGCCGATTGAATGGCCTGATAAGCAAACTCAACCGGACTTAAAGGCATGACGTCGCCGAAACGAGTGTGATCTCCAGGGTCAGGGACTATCCAAGGGTTAGAAGACGTGGGAAGTTCATGAGGTACGACAGAGATCATGTTGATAGAAGCAACTGATGGGTGTGGAACATCGGGTGGTGGTGGAATGGGGAAAGTACCCATTAACAAAGAGTCCTTTAAAATGCCGACACCGACATTCTCATAACCTGGCAGGGTTTTAGCTATAAACGACACATTTCCAGTACGAGTATCAAAATTAAAGAAGGCAAGTTGGTCAACTGTAACAAACTTCCCTTGATGAGGAAATCTTACTACACGGAAAAGTGTTGACATAACTGCACGCATGGAATCTATCCATCTACAACCAAGCAGAAGATTATAATCAAGGGGAGCATCGAAGAATTCCACTTCAACTTGGACTGTCTTACCTTCTAGAGTAACAAGTAATGATGGAAGAACACCATAAGGCTTAAAACCAAAGCCATTGAAGGCTTTCAAAGTATTTTTTGATTCTTCAAGGGAGGAGATCCAATGGCTTTCCAACAAGCAAAAGACATTACACACGTTGAGGCACCCTCATCGATTACAGTTTGGAAAATGTTCTTGTCAGAGACAACAACTTGTATCTGGAATGCGAGTTGTGGGGGTAATCGTGGAATATGATCATCCAAGTCAAAGACTATTAAATTCGTGTCTATAGGGTCAATTCCACCTATAGCTTTCAACAATGCCTTCCGTTGTGCAGGACAAGATTGAAGGACTTCAAGGGCTGACATGGCTGAAGGTGCCTGGGCCAGATCTTCCACAATGTTGTAGTTCTGGGCTGCACGAGCATGAGGGTTGAAAGCCGACTTGTGAACAACACCCTTAGGGGGTCATAATACTGTATCAAGGCTCGGGCATTCGAGATGAAGATGATTGTTTGTAGGTGGAGTTGGTGGAGAGGGTTGTACCAAGTAGGAGGTGAATCGTCAACCTTCTCCTTAGACAGATTATAATCTTTGGCTCTAGTCGTGAGTGCAACGTTGTTGGGATTGGAATCACCAATACACATCAAAACATAACATGTGGTAGAACTAGATGGTTGGTCATGGATGACCAACTGAGCCTGTTGTTGATATGGGAAGGGTTGGGACAAGACTGCCGATGTAGATGGTTTAGGGGTTCCTTGAAGGAACTTAGTGACCTCAGCATGTCGTGGACAATCCTTCATGTAGTGATAATCACCATAGATAAGTCAAGGGTATTGTGGTTTGCGCTTATACCGATCTTCAACAGGAGGGGTTTTGGTTTGCTCAGTTTGATTATTATTTTTTCCCTCCTTATTCTTGCCTCTTCCTTTCTTGGATTTATTTTTACCGGTCGGTGTAGATTGGGCTTGGGTAGTACCAATCATGCCATCAGCTTCATGTGAAGCAGTTGGAGTAGTTGAAGTGCTAGAAGTTCCAGGACGAGGTAACTCAGGTAATAAATCATAAAGTGTTCCTGTTTGCGAATAAACGAGATCAAGATATTGAGCATGACTTATAGACTTCTCTTCTATAACAACACCACCCATGGAAATATCCTTACCGATTTCATTCACAAATGAATTTGTAAACCATTCGACTAGTAACTGATCGGGGAGTTCAAGTTTAATGAGACGTCGATGTCGTCGCCAATCATAGATATGATCTGAAATATGAGTGCCTTTAGTCTATTTAAAAGAATTCAAAATCTCAGTCCCAGTATAATAACGGATCGGTAACTAGTAATGTGTAAGAAAATCCATAGCTAGGGTGTTGAAATCAGAGAAGAAACCTCATGGAAATTCAATATACCACTTCGCAACAGAACCGGTAAGGGCTCGTTGAAAAAGACGTAAGCAAATGGAGTCATCCATCAATGAGTTGGATGAACACCATAGGTGAAAATTCATCACATGATTGTTCGGGTCCTCTCCCGGTTTTCCATCGAACTTTGGAATGTCCAATGGAAGATTAGCTGGAATAACAGGCCATTGGGGAGAGTGACGAATAGGATCATTTAGAATTCTAGACAAATATGGAAAATCCAAAGTAGCAAGAAAAGGTAACTGCTGATTCACCTGTGGGTATTGGTGACTTTGGGGTGGAAGCCCCGTTGGCAAACCAGTAGGACCATATGCAGTCTACCCATAATAGGAAGACCCCAGCTGATTCGGTGGTGGCTGAAGAGGATAGTAGCTTGGAGGATTATAACCTTGAGCGGGGACATGAGTTTGAGCATTCGTACCCCAAATAGGATTTGGTATACCTGGATATGGTTGGCCTATAGTAGGGATAGGTTGTTGCCCCCCAGTCGTCTTAGGAAGATGTTGTAGCATCGGATTCCAATACTGGGCCAAAGCAGGAGGTATATTTTGTCTGAAAGGTGGGGTCAGTCCCCCTATCGGAGGTGGAGTTCCAACCGGAAGTTGTGTCCCAATCGTGGGCTGTGTATTAAGTGGATTATGTCCGGGAGGAGGAAATGGAATCGTACCACCTTGTCCACCAACGGGAATCTGCAAGTTTGGTGCAACAGTAGGTATAGTGCCACTAGGATTAGGATTGCTGAAAGGAAATTGAGGGAGTGTCGGAATAAAACCAAGAATAGGATGCCCAAAAGGACCACCAGGAGCACCGGCTAGGGTTTGTAGAGGTGTTGGATTGGAAACATTCAACAAAGCATTCAATGCATGGTAACCAGCTGGCAGTGTCGAAGTGACATTAGGCATTCGCTGGGTATTAATAGGAGGAAGACCAGTTGTAGTGAACCCAGTTGGGACATCCGTAGTAAGCGCGAGATGGGCCATCTCGGTAGGAAGAGTAAAGTGATAAGTAGTATTCACCGGGACCGTCTCAGTCTCAGGAAACACTGGAGGGTTAATTTCGGATACGATAGGTGACTCAGGACTAAAGAGCGGCTTGCGGACGTCTGCTGACCAAAAAGGATCTTGGCCTTCTTCACCAGGAAAGGGCCCAACGGGTGATCCAGAAGAGGTAACAATTACGTCTCCAACAAAATTTAATCGCACAAAAGGTCGTTCACCACGTCGAATTCGATAGTCTTCTCTAGTATTAGTAATTCGGAAAGGTTCTAGAGAATCAGTTGATTCCACTTGGGGTGTGGTAACAACTGCAGTGTCACCATGCTGAGGAGAATCCTCAAGTGTAGTTGTAGGCAAAGGTTGTGATTCATCCAGAGGTTCTGGAGATAAACCTTGCATTCTACATGAGTGACGTGGGGGAGCTATTGTGAACAAATAACAAGCTCCACGAAGAAACTCCTATGGTCAACTTCGAGAAACAAACAACACGCGCTAGTAAACAAAATCTAGGAAGCAATCACCAAGGAAACAAGACCTTCTAATTTCGAAGCCACTAGTTGGTGATGAAATCCAACATCGCAACAATGAGGCGAGAAGGGGTGGGGCTAGGGTGGAAAAGTTACGTTGACAACCTGCTTAACGGACTTACACCCTGGTGCAAGCTCCCACACATAATCGTGGGTATACCCTCCAAGGAGCCCGAGTGAGTTTGACCAACGTCAATTCCAAGTACCATGAAGACTTTCCCCTCCACAGTCACCTTGGGTAAGAACCTAGAGAGAAAGGCCACTAAGGTCACCACAAACAACAATACAGCCTGGGGGAACAATCGACAGTCTGATCCACATGCAAGGGCAAGGTATCTAGCCCGAAATCAACTCAAAAGGCTTCCACTCATCATTGTGGGTATACCTCCGAGTGACCCCCGTAATACGTGCAATCTCTACACTGATGTCAACAAAGCAGGGTGAGTAACTCTGTCAACACCAATGCGACCTAGTGCTTGACCCTTGTGTTAGAAGGGCTTCCCAGGATAATATGTTGCAAATGGAATTTGACACTCCCTAACTCAAGATGTTATTGTGTGTTTTGAGCTTTTGGAGAGTGTATCTCTCTTCCTACCCCAAAGCACTAGCCTAGCTAAATGTTGGTGTAAACGAGCCCTAGAAAAGAGTTACTAGATAAATTTTAAGATTACGCAATGTTTTTAAAAGCTGTTGTTTACTCAAAGGTAATAGAAGTGAAACTTGTGTTGTATGACTCTGACCCAATAATACAAGGATGCAAATGAAATGTATCACTTTTCATTCAATGAATCCCATGTATGGGAGAGAGAAAAATTTTCAGATCAACCCTGTACTACAATGCAAAATTTCCTTTCAAATGCCAACACAAACAATCATCTATCAAATGACAATTCTCTATGTGTCTTTTTCAAATACTTCAACAATCTCTAAAGTTTGATTTTACAATGTTTTCTTAAAAGACAAAAACAATTTGATGAAAGAAAAACTTTATGTTCACTTTTCAAAAAGAACTCTCACTATACCAATGAGAGAGCAGAAAATCAAATCATAAAGAATCAAGCAATAACAATCCAATCAGCTCTTTCAATGAAAGCAAAAACAAAGAGCAAACCAATGAGTCTTCTCAATGCCAACGAAAATGTTCTTTCAAACCAATAAGAAAATGAGAAAAACCAAGCACTTAACTCTCAACCAATCACTGGTTCTCAATCAATCAGACACACTCAACTCCTGAAGTCAGAGAGAATGATTTTGCCAATAAGAATCAAGAAACGAAAGTCAAGCCACAAAGGACAAGAAAAACCTTGAAAACCTAGAAGTGTTCAGGCATGCAAAGTAAAGAAAGAAACATATCAATCAATTATCTAAGAAACTCAAAAGAGGTAATTCAACTAATCTGAGCAGTTAGAAAAACCAAAACTCAATTTCAAAATTTTGAAAAATATTGTTCGCAGGCAAGCAGTGTTACACAGTGCGAGAATCTATGATTCTCGCAGCTGACCCTTTAGCAAGGTGCGAGGTTCTCGCACTAAAACTAATGTGCAGGGTGCGAACCCTACAAATTATCACAGGCTGCAATAGATTGCAGTGCGAGAACTCCTGAACATAACAAAAAATTTGAAAATTGAAGCAAAAATCAAAAAGGTTTCTAGACCCAGAAGGTCTATCAGGATATCCTGAAGACTCAGAGACTGATAAGACAGGAGAAAAATGAAACTAGAGGAAATGGCCACAGAAAAACACAAAAGGCCACAAAGAAAAAAGGGATT
Organism: Picea sitchensis; assembly: GCA_010110895.2. Taxonomy (NCBI): domain Eukaryota; kingdom Viridiplantae; phylum Streptophyta; class Pinopsida; order Pinales; family Pinaceae; genus Picea; species Picea sitchensis. The sequence goes on from SNQJ01S0082398.1 coordinate 79,894, forward strand.
GTTCCCCAGTGGAGTCGCCAATTTTGTTATTGGATAAATCTGTAAGTGAGGACACAAACTGATCTCCCTAGATCCACCTGGATCTAGAACAAAACAGGACAGAATAATACTCTTTCCCTAGATTTCAACTATTTAATGAACTAGGAGGAAAGAATCATGAACATACCTTATGATCGCTTCCTTGGGTCTCTGTTGTTCCAGCTTCACTCCAATGCTCTTGTACCATCAAGTCCACAATAATACAAACCAATCAAAGTGAAGACAACTCAATATATTCAACAGTTAATCTATGTATATGATCAAGAATTTATACAATAAAGTGACATTATCTTTATGGGAAAGGGACATATTACTGTATTATATTGATAGAAAACAAATATTACAACCTGAGACTTGATGTTGCAAACCTCCTTTCAATGGCTCCTGGCTTTGACACACACACTTGCTCACTTGCATGAAGAATATCAACCACTTTTGATAACCTTGTTGGAGTTCTCTAGCAGCTGTAGCTTTAGTACTTCACACAGTATTTCATTAATTATCCAATAAACTTCTTGCTTGTATTCTTGCTAACCTCTTCCATGAAAATCCCCTCAATATATAAGAGAGAATGAATTAGTTACTTGGATAGGAATGATCCCAAAATATCAGGAAATCTAGTACTTAGATAACCATTCGAATGCCATCTCATCCTTCTAGAAGATTCCCTTCTAGAAGCTTCGAGAATTCATCCTTTTCCTTTCTTTAGAATATGCTTGCACCCTAACAGTTAGACACAGTGAGAAATTCTCACACCCTGGCTTAAAGCAGCCTGCGAGAATCATGAATTCTCGCAGGCAAATGTATTGGTAGCCTGCGAACCTTCCTCAAAAATGTGATTTCTGAAAAGAGATGAAGGTAACTTTTCTCTAGAGAAAGTTCTAATGAAGAGCCTGAGTACACCACAATCAATACATCATCATGACGACCAAAATCATGGGTAACATAGGTCGCTATCAATATTCTCCTTAACAAAGTCATCTAGTAGTGGTAACAACAATATTCAAGTACTTGAAAGGCACAATGAATTACGGTCTGTGGTATCCCAGATATCAGAACTTTCAGTTAACTGCTTATTCAGATGTTGATTAGGAAAACTGTGTTGATGAGAGAAAAAGCACCAGTGGAGGACCATTCTTTCTAGGTGACACATTAGTAGCATGGCTTAGTAAAAAGAAAGGATCCATTTTATTATCAACTACAGAGGCAGAATACATTGTTGTTGCTACTTGTTGCACTCAGATTTTGTGGATGATTCAAACTCTTGCAGATTTTTAGGTAAACTATACTATTCTAATTACAATTCACTATGATAACACCAGTTTCATTAGTGTCTCCAAGAATCCTGTTATTCACTCCAAGACTAAACATATCCCAATAAAATATCGTTTTCTTAGAGAACAAGTTACAAACAGAGTCCTTTAGCTGAATTATATTCCTTCCATAGAACAAATAGTTGATCTCTTTACTAAACCGTTAGCAGCGACCCCTTTTGGATATATTTGTCAAAAGTTGGGGGTTATAACTTCTTATCAAGCAAAGGGGAATTGCTAAACCCATTGGAGATTGAACCATATGAGTTCTTTATCAAGCAATATAGATAGGTATGTAAATGACATCATGTGGTAGGACGAAATTATATTACGTCACTGAATTTATAACAAGGATGAAGATTTCTTCCATATATAGACAAACCTATAAATGAAATTGGAGATTAAAGCCTCATATAAAAAAAAAATTATGACATTTTGAGGTACATTACATATGGTATCAGAGCAAAGGTTACAACACTTGTACCTTGAACAGGGCCAGAGTATTTACTTAGTATATTTTTTTATTATTATGCAAAAACTAACAAAAAAAACTACTTTTACTGATCTAGATGGATATCAGTGGCCATCCACCTTTTCCAACTGGCTCAAAACAGTTTTCTAACAATTTTGGGAATTTACTATTTTTAGCAGTTTTAACTTCTGCGGCCATTTTGAGGGCCTAAATGAAGGTTTTTTTAGGATCGAAATCGTTAATGATAATCAAAGGCATGATTGATCCCCCAAAATTAATCTCCTCGATGATACCTTTCCAACGGGCTATCACACGCTTAAAACGGAGATCGTATGCAAAAGTTACGGCATCAGGAAGTTGATGTACTAACTTACCCAAACAGGGCCCACATGACTTTTGGTGCTTCATCTCCTAGGGTTAGGTTTTTGGATGTCTATGGTTTTTGGCATTCTTTTTTATTGTAAAAAGGCCTTCAGAGCCTCATTGTAATCTTCCCCTTGCGAATTTGTGTCGCCGTCACATCTCTTCTCAGAGATAAGCCGCCACCATTCCAACAAGCTTGTTTTCGCTGCATTTTACAGTTTCATCTTATTTCATTATTGAGTAGAAAACCAATTTTACTGTATCTCTGTTATTTTTTGTTAAGCACCTGTTAATAATCTATATTTGTTTCATTCTACTCATAAAATCTAGATCATTTTCAAACATAAAACTCTTAATGTTTTGTGTTAATGATGGAAGCCTAGGATGATGCAGAAATCAAACTTGATGGGAATCCTTAACAAAGACATCCTAAAGATCAAAGACAGAATAGTGACGGAAGCTCACCTACCAAAGTTCTGGAAACTATGAGAAACCTCATTTTTGAGTTGCAGGTTTTCAAAGCAGACAATGAGAAACTGAAGAAAATTCCAAAGGACGAGAACCATGAAGAAGATGTCAGTAGAAGAGCCTCTAAGAATTCTGGTCCTGAAAATAAAAAGGGGACATTTCATCTTAAGGTACACCTTCAGCTAAAGATAAAACAAAACCAGACAAAAAAAGGAAATTGGATTACTGAGAAGGGGGGTGAATCAGTAATAGAGCAATTTAATCATTTTTAACCATATAATCCAAGTGTTATATCAATGTAGCATTATCATCCAATAATGACAGAGTAAATAAGCAATGAACAAATGAATAATCATACACATACACAGTACACCAATGTTTTGCGTGGAAACCCAAATCGAGAGAAAACCATGGAATGTTTTTTCTTATATGTCTTGAAAAATTACATTCATTGGAAGCACCAACTTCATTTATTTTCCAGCTGTAACTGGAAGGAGGCTCCAACGCCCTAGTTTCTCGGGCTACAACCTGAGGGAAGCTCCAACTCCCCAATTCTCTCGATACAACCAAAAGGAGGCTACAACCCCCTATGTTCTATGGCTACAACTGATAGGTGTATACAACCACCTATCACACTATCACTATGAGATATACCACTGGTAAACATGTACCAATAAATATGAACCATACATCAACCTGCAACTCAACCTGTAATCAACCTGTACCATAAACAAGTGCATCAACCATGCACCAACTTGTACCAAACAACCTGTAATCAACCTGTACCATAAACAAGTGCATCCAACCATGTATCAAGTATGTACCAATCAAGTGTCAACTACTCATCAACTATGACACATCAATATGTACCAACATCATCAACTATACACCTCATGTATGTGCCAACTCATCAACTACTTGTCTTAACCATTTACTGAACATGTACCTCAACCAAAAGCCCTCATAAATTTCATCATCCAAATCTGATTTGTAGCTCTGTAATAGACGTGGTGTATATGATCACATTCCTTCAAACCTACCTTAACTTTAACAAAAAGAGACTATCATTTTTATCAAACTTTTCTTCAGCCTCACATGCCTAGTTTTGGATTAGTCAACAACCCTAACTTGAAGTAATCATAACTTTCTACCTGTAATGTATAAATATATGAAACTGATACACAATGTTCTTCATGTTGGCATGTTTTTAGACAGAGGCAGAGTATGCGGGTTTGTCATTGATGACGAATATCAGCACGATCAGATGGCGAAGATCAACACGATCAGTAGCGTAGCGATAATGGCAAGATCAACAGTGTAAGATCAGAAGGAGGAAAATAGTAAAAGCATTAAAAAGGTTTTGTTTCGGAGTTTCACAGATCGAGAAATCCAAAGGAAAGAGGTTTGAACTCGTGATATGCGAAATCGCGATAACAATCCTAACCGTTGGAGTCATAGGACACATGGCAAGTGATTGGAATTTCGTTGACTTTCACATTGGAGGAGTCAATTGAGCATGGTGTGGGAACTCATGATATGCGACATCATGAAAATATCTGGACCGTCGAATCATCGAGATCATGTACCGTTGATCAGGCATGACGAAGGCTTGTGAAGTTGCGAAGTCGCGATAAGATCTTGACCGTTGATCCAAGAGGGACATGTGGCGAGGGATTAAACTTTTGCGGACTGGAAAGTCGAAGGAGTGAAGTTCTCATTTGACTGGCGAGTGGTCGTATCTTGTGGTCACATTGTCGAGAGCTGGAGAGAAGAGCTAGAGATGCCGAGCTCCATCTCGGAGTTTCGGCGATCACGACTTGGAGCATCGATATCCTCCATCACAGGAATCACGATATGTGAGATCGCGATGAGATCTGCACCGTCGGATCATTGGAGATCTCGACCGTTGATCAGGATCAATGAAGTTCATAAGTTCACGAAATATGAAGCACATTTTGGCGCAACCTGTGGTCATGTGAGGGGAAGAAACTAGTGGTGCTAAGCTCCATCTCGGAATCTCAGCGATCGCGACTTGGAGTGTCGAGACCCTTCATCACAGGAATGCCGAGATGCAAAATCAAGAAATTCAAATTATTTTTAGCACTCGGTCACAGCTAGTGGGCATATGAGATAAACGCAAAATCCTACAAATTTAATCGAATGGTACTGGTTAATTGGAAACTTGATTGAAGGGTTATTGTTTCACCTCACAGGTAATCGATCATTTATGATTCAATTAGTAGAACTGAATCATCATTCTTGGATGGTTGGCGATTCAGTTACTGATGCATTTTCATGGAGATTCAAGGTGTAACTGAACAGGTGGTATAGGATAAAATGGAGATGCAATGACTGTGGAAGGTTGGTCGTTCTGAATTAAAAATGAGTTGAACTGTAAGAAAGGGAAAATTACAGTATGCGTAGTGTGAGACTGACAGTATGCGCAGTGTGAGATAAAACTCTGAGATGAGTAACAGATGAAGAATAGACATAAGCAAGAGTAGAATTGAAGAACATCTTGAAGAACAGAACAATTGCAGAACAGACAAAGGAAGAGAAGAATTACAGAATAGTTAGAAGAAGACCAAATTTACAGAACAGAGAAGAAGTGGTAAGAATTGATTTATCTTTGTTTTTGGGTATTCAATCATTTATTTATAATCAGGGAGGTAGGGTGGTGCTAGGGAGAACTGTGGTCCTCTAATATTCGAGTTGGTTCTTGAATATTGGGAGTTGTAGCTTCCATCTAGTTGTGGCTAGATAATAGGGTGGTAGGGTGGTTCTCAGGAAAACACAAAGTTTTATGTATACAAATTGGTGCTTTTATAAATCTAGTTGGTGCTAGAATATTTAGGGAGTTGGTGCTTCCTTCTAGTCGGTGCTAGAGAAACCAGAGAGTTGGTTCTCTCAAACAATTTGGTGCTTGTATAAGTGGAAGTAGGTGCTTCCATCCAATCAGTGTTGGAACACTCAGGGAGTTGGTGCTTCCTTCTAGTCGGTGCTAGAGGAACCAAAAAGTTGGTGCTCTCAACAAGTTGGAGCTTGTAAAGTAGAGGTAGTAGCCTCACTTTGAGTTGGTTCTCAAACATAGATGATGTACAGAACTTAAAAGACTGCCTATCATTTCGAAGAAGAAGAGGTTTTCTCCCTTTATGGGTTTCCTCGCAAAAATCTGTCTCTGAGTATATCTTATCTGTGACTAATGCTCATTATTTATGTTTTCCATATGTTGTATAATATTGATGATCACTTGAAGAAAGATTAAGAATGGTTTAATAGACTTAAAATTGTTTAAGCACAATAACAACTGATTCACCCCCCCTCTCAGTTGTCTTAGTAATTTCAACAATTGGTATCAGAGCTGGTTCCTTTTATTTATGAAGAAATTTCAATACCTAAATGAGTATTCCTGCGTTTGTCCTGATCTAACAAGTTCCTCTATTTTTAAATACAAAATTTCTTCTACTATTACTTTTTCGGAAGCAATTAAACCACGATCACAATCACAATGCACAAAGTGAAATATAAATAACACACAACACAGAAGTTTTACCGGGAAAGCGTAAAGCTAAAAACCCCACTATCATATATTATGTATATCATGAATCATGAAACAATCTCATACAAAACTCTAATCCAAGATCTCTCAGTAC